>CM025611.2:3424293-3489669 GCA_014621495.2 Entosphenus tridentatus
CACACACGCACCACGCACCACACACACGCACCACACACATCCCACGCGCCACACACAAACCACACGCACCACACACACGCACCACACACACACGCACACACGCACCACACACACACACGCGCACCACACACACACGCATCACACACACACGCATCACACACACACCGCTGCAGAACTCCACTGTGTTTACGACCGGGCATGGCGCATCAAGCCACGTGCTGTAATTAGTATTGACGGGCCCCATGTCCTCGCAAAAAAAAAAAGAGCCGGTTGTCATAACTCACCCCGAAGAACATTCGTGGGTTTCATAATTGTACGTTGTTAGAGAATTTATATTGTTTGAATTGATTTTACATCTATTGCGAAAACGTGAAAAATACACGTAATGTTCCAGCAGGAAATTAAAGCTCCCCATATCGCCTTAAAGGCTGATGGAGTAAGTCCCAGTATGTTGGACACATATTAAGGCAATGGCACATGAGTTTGCAATGCCTGGCCATCCCTTCCTTCCAATTGCTGATGTTCACTTATTGGATCAGGTATCACAATGGGGCCCAATGCAGGATAAGATAATACATAACACCGTTACTACCGGTATTTTTTGGCGAGCAATTAGCAATTGACACGAATCATTGTCTGTTAACATATGGGTGCAATATATTTGGTGTTTCTGAAACTTACTTTGTAATCGTACTATACGATTAGTCTAAAAGCGGTCTGCCCGAGATGACTTGTGCTGCAGGGAATTTATTACTTGGCATTGATGTGTATTTTTGCAATGTTTTTTTATTTCTCATGTGACACAGTTTGCTTTTGTTCTGAATTCTATTCGCTCCATTGCTGTTCTTTATTTTATTTATCATGCCTTTGTCATTTTGGTGAGCCAGTTCACTCTTGCAAATGAAACTAACTTACTCTCTAGAGTTCGCACTTGGTAAAACAAAAAACCCAAATGAACTTAAAACTAGCAATCTAACTCGGATCTTTGTGCAGTGTACGGACCACCACTACACTGCCGCCCCACGTGATATTCACTCGTGCGTACGTATACTCAGTACAGACACTGAGGTTGCAAACAAAACCTCCTGCATCCTGGAAATCTCAAAAGCAACACCAACATGATACAAATTGGGAGCTCAGTGATCCTGGGGGGGGTGGAGCCCAATCTGAGTGGACAGGGCACGAGACAGCTTAGTTTACCATCCAGACAGTTTTGTTCACTCTGTTAGCATTAATGTAACATTTGACAGCTCATTTGCATATTTGTAAATGCTCGATTATCTCGCACACAAGTTGCTGTGTGCATCGTGAGAGTAAGAATCAATTTTAGTTGATCAATCAATCCATCGTTACATGCAGGATTGACACGCCTCTCGTGTAGGGGTTCCACATTTTCATACGGACTGAAACCAGACACATTTCCCAGTCAGCCTAACCTTGTCAAAACTATACTCTTTGGTTATTTCGGTTAAGTCACGTAGGTAGAAAAATGAAATAAAGCAAAAAATAACATATCGCGATGTTTCGATCGCAAAACAAGCGGTTGTCCTCAGGCGGAAAAAATATTTTTTTTCTACCTACGTGACTTTACCGGAAGAACCAAAGAGTATGGATTCCTGCAGTCACGAAAGCTTCAAACCTGTCAAAACTGTGTAGTATAATGTAATAAAGTTTCAAACCATACCACCAGATCTGGGTACAAATCAATACCTGTTACCAAAGCACAGATGCTAAATCCTGGACTGTCCGGGTCAAACCCGGGTCATCCCCAGACAGGTCCCAACCCTACTCGTGAAGGTTTGTTCGTGGGTTGTTTTGGACATTGCTGGTGAACTTATGGCCTTCGTGTGGGAAGGAATGGAGCTGAACGCTCACTAATTTTCTCCCCAATAGTGGCAATTCTCTCCAAACAGTCTCACATTCGTCTTCGGCAACGCGCCGCCTGGGATACACAGTGACTACTCTTGCTTGAAACGGAGCTTCTGAATGTGATATGGGAGCATTAACGGCCAAGCTAGTAAGTTCTCACAGTGACATTTACTACCCGTGGAAACAGGCACTCGGTGAACGTGTTCTCCGAGCCAATACGATGAATGTTTAATGCACCGGTTACAAGATCCCAACATGCCTTGTGTGGAAGATTGCCACGAAAAAATGTTTCAGTTGACTTAAAATGCTGAGTACATCATCATCATCAGTCATGATCAATCAACTTCTGGATGAAGGGCACCCCAAGCCACCGCCCTGCTCTGCAGTAATACAACGAGCACCTACACATGCACCAATTTCTTCTGTTAATGTTGTTTCATTATTCATAGAACATCTCACCATATTTCACTTTTGTACATGCTTTAGAATAGTGTTTCGTTTTTTTTCATTTCAGTTTAGTTATCCAAATATTTTTCTTACGTATCTATTTGGCTCGGCTCATCAAAATGAAACAAATACCACGTCGCATTTATGTTCAAATAAAAATAAAATCCCGAATAACCAATAGTGATTATTGTTGTTATTATATATCAATTGTGCACATTAGCCAGCGGATAAAACATGATGTGTGTTGTTTGCGGTGCCTTAAATATTAAATTACCTCACCGATTTGAGATGCCTTTCTGCTACCTTCAGCCAATTATATTTCCCAGCGTGACACAATGCTGCAAAACATTAGTCTCAAGTAGGGTGGAGCACAAAAATGTTTGTGATTGCATGATGATGATGATGAATGGCAGCCTTACAAATGCGAATGCAATTAAAACGCATTTTGGCCCCGTTGCGTGGAATTGGAAACGCAACTGGTACTCCAGAAGGCACAGTTAACAGTACAGCGCTCAGCACATTACCGTCAATAGCACTGTGGCCTTAACAGGACACATGCATACAGCGAAACATTTTGGGCAATGGTTCTTTCTTGTTTTCACTGGTTGTACACAGGAACGCCTCACGGAGTTTTAAGGACTCGTTTTCAGGAGGGTCCTGCCGAGTTTTTTTTTGCAGTAGTTGAAATGCTGCTGCTGCTGTGTGTAATACAATTTGAGTAATTTGTAGGTAATATTTCCAGCATTGGGATATTTTGACCAGGAACAGTTACGATGCGTGTGCGTGTGGTAGTGTACAGTGGTTAGCGCGCTGTGCTACGAACCTGGCGACCCGGGTTCGATTCCCGCTCACGGTCAACATCAGTGGCGAGTATCTCAACCGTTCCTGGGCCTCCCCTAGGTCGACTCAGCCTCAAATGAGTACCTGGTGCAGTGTGTAAAAACATTGCCACTGGGGGAGACAAAGGCGGGCTGGTGTGCTGCTGGCCACCCAGCCCCTCGTGTGCCGTGCTGGCCTCATCAGTGCTCGCTAACAGCACTTGTCCCAGCAGTCTGCTAAGGCTATACGGGGGATCTTTGCCTTTGTCTCTGTCAGGAAACTGGAGAAACCCATGGGTAACACGTGGGCAGAACGCACATAAAGGTGCCCAAGTGTGGGATTTTAACCCTGTAACCTTCGAGCTGCGAGGCACGAGTGACACCACTGCCCCTTCAAAGCGCGTCAAGCAGGCAGCTTCGACGGGGACATCTATTCTGAGTAATTGAAGCCGCTGACTGTCTGGAAGCATATTATCAGCTTGCCCAGAGTAAAAATACAAATGTTCATACTGTAACGTTTTGCGATTGCCCCCTTTAGTGTGGGAGGGAGTTCTTACTCAAAAACACGATTTGAATGAATGAATGAATGCATTTTAATGCACTCGACCCCATCTGAAAGCGTTCTGCACAGATTGTGCGGATGTATTCTAACGTGTTTAATCCACACGGAATCAAAGGTTAGAGTTGGATGGATTATTTGAAACGGACACATTCCCCCCTCCCACCCCCCCCCCGTTCTAATCGGCTTCGCGGGAGCGCGTTGCGTGATGCCGCCGCTGCTGCTGCTGCTGCTGTTGGGTGGCGTGAGGTCATAGTGACTCGGCTCCCCCCCCCCCACTTAGATTCCGCGAGCTGATGTCATCAATGCTGGTGGAGTTTGGTCATGGGCCATTGCGAAGTACGGCACAACACAGCCGACGTGGAGTGGGTGAGGGCTTCATCCAGAATTGCATTGCCACACGGCTGTAGCTTATAGAACAATAAAAAACTATTTTATATATATTTTTAAGTAGATACATTTGATATGGAAATAGATCATGCATTACGATAAAAATGTAAACCCATTCAAAGAATTATTTTTTTTACCAGGGGCAGTAAAATGTTTTAAAGCGACCTAAAAAACAATTCACAGACGGGTATATATTGCATTTAATTTACATATTGTGACCTTTATCCGAATAACGTATATACTTTCATGCGAGTCGCAAATAGCGATAGGGCATCACAATAAGCCCACGGTAAGGTTAGCATGACCTTTGCAGTGAAAGATCGAGGTAAAGGCGCAGCCCTGCAATTGCTAGCTCGTACCATTGTTGGCAGAAGAGCCTCCGCTCGAGGTAGCTCTAGAGAGTCCCACTTTCGAGAGGGGAGGGGGGGGCAACCCATCCACGCTGGGCCTAACGTCTTGGGAGAGGTGGGTGTACCCACACTTTACCCCACCAAACCACGCTAGTGGGTGCACAGAGTGGAGGCGGCGGGGGAGGGTGTTGAATTAAAAAATATTTCATAAACTTGCCCAGTTGTTTTAACTGCTGCGTGGAGGAGATTGTGAATCCAACCGGCGAAAAGTCCGGTCAGTTGACCGATCACACGAACGGTGGCAGTGCTCGGTCTCGCAAACCAGTCAAGTTGTGAGTGGCGGTGATGATGATGATGTGCTGCCGTGTTCAGCGTCCGTCTCGAGCAGGTCCTCGGATCGCTTGCTTTTTGTTTACTTTTGCGTGAAATGAAAAGCAACTGGCGATGCCCTGCATTCAGTCGCGTGTCCACTTGCATTTCAACAACAGCGACAACAATCGGTTACGTTGTCGAGCCCAGCGCTGTTGGGTTTGAGAGTTTCGCTGACCTATGTACGCCAACGACCTCTTCCGAATGACAACCAGCGTTGTGCTGGTCCAAAAGCCCCTTGTAGCTTGTAATAGCGCCCTCCCCCCATACCCCCACCCCCTACCGAGACATCACCTTGCACAACTCGATTCTAGTCAAAGCCCACAGCGGGATGCTTTTTGTGTTTGTTTGTCTGAGCTTTCAAAGGGACATCTGGGTCATGCCACGTTCTTTTCACTACAAAGAAAGATACCGTACCTGAATAGGTCCCTTTGTAAACGTAACGTTTCTATTTGTTCGGCTTGTTGTTTTGTTAAGCGTCGTGTCACTGATGTTCACCACGTTGCTCTGCGCGAGTCAAGGGGAACAACACCTCACTCAGTTTCAGGACCATTCTTGTTCGGGTGGTCCTGCGACTTGCGATCTTTGGCCAATTTCATTCCAAGTGCCGTTTGGCATGTGGAGGACATCGTAAGCACCTGGAGGAACCCCACGCATATGAGGGGCATTACTCAAATGTACAAAGACAAAGATCCCCCGTATAGCCTTAACAGACTGTAGGGGCAAGTGCTGTTAGCGAGCACCTATGAAGGCCGGAACGGTACACGAGGGGGGGTGTGGCCAGCACCACGCCCGACCGCCTTTGTCTCCCCAGTGGCGATGTTTACACATCGCACCGGGTACTCATGTGAGGCTGAGTCGACCTAGGGGAGGCCCAGGACCGGTTCAGATAAGCGCCATCGGTGTTGGCCGTGAACGGGCAACGAACTCGGGTCGCCGGGTTCGTAGCGCAGCGCACTGACCGCTACCACCACCGTTCCCCACTCAAATGTACACGCACGTAGACTCAAGCATCCCTTTGCCGCACTGACATCCCCCCTGGCCACCTGGCAGCTCGTGGCAGTAGCGCTCGCTATCCCCAGGCAGTTTCCCGTTCACGTGCGAACCAGCGTCCGAAATCTTACGAGATTGGGGACATTGGCAGCGATCTATATCCATTGGTCCTATTTCGCTGGCCTCCAGGGAGACGTCGTCAATCGTCCCGGTGTGTTTGGGAGTTTCTCAAATCTCCGTGATCCACCAAACCTGGCCTCTGAAGCTCTGGAGAAAATGCACCGACGGGCATATTTGTTTGTTATTCTGATAATGTGTTCCATTTGCAACTGAGTTTTTTGCAAGTATTGTCGCCTGGTTAATGCTGCTACATTGATGTATTAATTGATGATATACAGTAAGTTCGTGGCAGGAGATGGTAAAATGGGTCAGGAGATATAAAGATGGGTGGGTGTGTGTGCTTAGTTGCAGCATTGCTTTTTTGACTGATATCAGATGTAGTCACAAGCCGGTGAATCACGATGTGAAGGGCAGTATGACCCTGAGTTTTGAGTGTCAGAATGGGTCTGATATTTACAACAAAAAGTGAAGATGTAAGATTTTTGATTGAAAGCTTTCGTGACTGCAGGGATTCATATTCTTGTTTCTTTCGGTAAAGTCACATAGAAGGGAAAGAATAAAATAATAACGTTAAGAAAAAACCGCCCTTTTTTTCAAATTTTCTTGCTGTTTTTCACACCTGCTGATGATTGCTTATGTTGCAGTCGAAACGTCGTGATCATTTTATTGTTTTATATTTTTATTCTTTTATTGTTTCCCTTCTACGTGACTTTACCGAAAGAACCAAGAAAATGTAAGATTGTGTATGTATTTATATAGTTTGGATTGTGGCATGATTTAATGCACTTGAAACCGTAAATGCGTAACTGTAAAATCTTAAAAATACGACCCGGTAAAACTTAAATGGCAAACCTACGTGTAACTAACAGCCGTATTATTAACTAGATACTGGTAGTAAAAAAAAAACACACCCACAACAATGGAAGAGCTGTACTGAGATTGCACGATTGAAGTAACAGACACAGTGTATACGTGTCAGACAGGGGGTCGGGCAAGGAGACCCTCTCGCCAAAGTTGTGCACAGCGACGTGATATACAATTTTTTCAACCAAAATATATACCCCAAAAAACTAAGGAGAGAAACACAAGACGAGACATTGTCGTTAACAATTGCCAGATTTGCCGACGGCGTATTCATCATGATCGCAACCAACGTAAATGAATTCTAGGAAATATGTTTAGTGAGTTTTTCACAAGGAGGGAGCGACGTTGAGCTGAAAACACGCAACGGAAGCCGGGGACAACACAAGTTCCCTGAACAGAGGAAGAAATCATTACTGGAGAGACACGCGTAGAGAATGAGCGTCTAGGCAATAATTGAAAGTGAACTGGGATCAACACATTGAGGTGGAGGACGAGCGGGATAGAGTGCTGTTGGCCACGAGTGATCTTCGTAATGAAAAGTTTCCAATCGGCGCATGGATTGCAAGCTGACAAACATTTGACAAAGGAAATCGAACAAAATCTGCGAGGTGTGCAAAGAAGCACGGGGCATTGAGAGGTGCACGTTGGGAATTACACCGAGGGACAGAGAGCAAACGCAGATTGTAGACATCGTATGGACTGCTCGGAAAAGCAAGCGGGCTTGGGCAGGACACATCGCTAGAAGCAGCAGTGGTGGTGGATGGCCGAGGTCTGCTGATGGAGGGTGGACGCCCGAAACGACGGCCCGCCGCAGAGATGGAGCGATGGGTTCGGCTCGCGTGCAGGACGAATCGATGGATTGTTGTCCCCACAACGACATTAGGCCTCACACTATTTTGGTGAGGCCTTCATCCAGCAGTGGATCGATGATACGTGATGATGGATCGGAAGCCACTGCTGGATGAAGGTCATCCCGTGCTGTGTCAGTCACGAGTTGTTTTTTTGTCACCATACTTCACCACGTAGGTCAGCGCGAGTTGGCAAAGAGGCAGTTGTTGGGGGGGAGGGAGCGCAGTGAGCTAACCGCTGTGCCACCGCTCGCCCGCAATACTTTTGAACGGGTTAAAACATCATCTTAAAATGTTATGGAGAAATTATGTATAAATAGGGTCACTCCGTTTGAGGTCACACAGCTTTCCTGCGTGCGTAATTGCTTTCATTGCAGCCCCGTTGGTATTGATTTGGGAAATATTGCTTATTTGTCATGGGTGGTTAGTACAGCTATACCACGAACAGTCAATATTGGGAAAGATTGATATCTACGAAAAAATCCGTGCTGGTGGATAAAACGTCCCTTCACCCATGAAGGCACGATTTTTAATGGTACATCTTGAAAATAAAGTATTTCGTGTCTGGACTTTGAAAGCATTTGGTTTGAAAATTAATTAGAAAGGGAAAAAAATATCTCCGTACTTTGATACTTGGCGAGGGCAGAACATGAAGTAAATAAATGACCCATTTACATAATGTTTCTGTCCATTCAGACAAAGTTTGAAAAATTATTATTTCCTGGAAATTATAAATTGAGCTCAGAATGAAGGATGATGACAAGCAGGATTTTAATTTCAAAACACAATCTTGTGCCATTAAATTGGGTACAGTTTGACTTCCCCGAGTAACATTTCCCAAAGCTAATGATGCCCAGTGGAGCTTTCGATTGGTCATAGTATGGCCATGGTATGGTCATACCAGCGATGGTAGTCCCATGGGTTTTATTATTTAATTCATGAACGTGATCTTCACCGACGCACTGTAACTGACACTACGTTTTTACACCGGGTACAGTTAATTAACATTACAATCACGACAAAATTTAAACACAATTCTAAGGGACTCGAGAAATTGAGGGGATAAAAGTGAATGTTTACGTTTTTAATGTTTCATATGACAGGAACACCTATCCTAAAATAATATTGCTTGATATTCAACAATAATTTTCTGCACACGTGTTTTATGATACGATAAAATTTAAATTTGAGTCACAGATCAAAGAATTCTTTCTTTTTCAATGTCACTAAACCAAGTGATTTTAAAGTAATCCCATGCCTTCTCTCCCTCCCACTCTCCCCCACCCTCCCTAACAACCCCAACCACCCTGTCTCTCCCTAATGCTCCTGCGCTGATGCTTGTCCCCCCTCACTCTTCCCTTCAAGCATACACAATGAGCGCTCCTCAAGGTGCCTCGAATGCATCTAAATGCGACTTTGCGCGTGTCCACACGCTCACAACTGGACTGGCCGCGTGGTGAAAGAATAAGAATATCTCACTGTCCCTCGGAACAGATTGTTTTTTGGGTGGCCTCAGATGCCCTTTTTGATGTATGTGTGTGTGTGTGCACTCCAGACACACACACAGAGAGAGAGAGAACGGATCGAGGTATTCGATAGCGAAGTGCCCAGAGTCCGCGTCTAAGGACCAATATCCAAAGGATTTAGCCGATTGAAGCGGCAGCAGCAATGATCAATCCACTGCTTCATGAAAGCTTCTCCCAGCCATCGCCCATTCTCGTGGTCCGGGGGGGGGGGGGGAGATACGTGACTGTACTTCAATACACTGATCTGTACGGCTTGGTGAAGATACCTGACCTGGGGGACTAGTCCTTTTTTTTGGTTTTGAGAGTGCAATTGTGAGCAATAGCCAGATCATTGCTTCACTACAGCTCAAAGACTCACTCCCACAAAGCGTGTGGCCAAGTTCGGAGACGACCACGTGGTGCCCGGAATTTGAAGGGCTGAAGACCAGAATGTGTGATCTCGCCAACAATGCGTTCAGGAAGGAAGTTCCATCCATATCCGGACAGCAGAGCGAAGGGAGTATGTTCTGCTGAACATACTCCCTGGTATAATCAAGTTAACACAATGTTGGTGCAATATTTCACATCGGTGGCGGTGGGTTTTCACTCAAGTTTCACCAGTCTGGCGAACACCCATGACCATAACAAATGTGCACGTGCTTCCATTCAGTGAATCGACATGCACTTATAGGTTCACCTTGTAAGAGTTATTTAAAGTTGTTGAACATTGACTGTAGTGCCGCCATTTTGTTTTTTACGACCCCATGAATAAGGGACCGTCCATAAATGACGTCACGCGATTTTGGACGATTTTTACCTCCCCCCCCCCCCTCGTCACGCGGCGTCACAAAAAGTTAGACCCCCCCTCAAATATGACGTCACAAAGCTCTGCCCCCCTCCCCCAGAAAAAAAACATGCCTCAAATCGCTTTAAACTATTGCCATTGTAGTGCGTATTTAATGTGGCGCTGCACTCTGATGTAGTAGGAGAAAACATGTATTAAAAGTCTATTTAATTAAGTGGAACGTGTTGTCTATATTTATTTAAAGTTGCGCATTTTGATGCGACGTCACATTTCTCACCCCCCCCCCCTCGTCACACACCATCACAAATGTCTTGACTCCCCCCCTAAGTGCGTGACGTCATTTATGGACGGCGGGTTGTAGGGAACACACTACTCACTCCCAGCGGACGAAGTAACTCGAACATTCATGTCAAACGATCGTTTACAATGTTCTGTATAATATTACACCCCTTTTAATCCCTCCGAATATCTCACGACTTCTGAATATGATACCAATACACGTGCGGTGCATTGCGTAAAGCATTTGAAATGCACTCATTTCCTCAACGCATTCCAGAAATATTGGGGCACAGCGGTGGAACAGAGGTGACCACGCCACAGACGTCGATTCCTGGTGATGGCTAACATCGCCGGCGAGTGAGATCCAAACCGATTCCTTGGCCCTATCTTCACCACAATGTTACTGGCCAACACGGTGAGGTACTGTATTGTGAAATAACCGCCATCAACCAAAGGCGTGGAAAGGCCCTTATCGAGCAGAAGATTGACAAGAGGCAGTACATTGTTATTTTTAATGAAATGAATATCTTTTGGGTTTTTTTGCCCCTCAAATCTATGAACAATAAATCATCCAACGTGAAAAGATTGAACTAATTGGGTATATTTAGCTATGTTTACAAATGTGGTAATATCATCTCGGCACGATGTGAGGCCACTTGTGTCAATTAAGTCAAGCTAATATGTGCAGCAAACCTAACAATGGCAAATTAGCTAGGAACGTCTCACTGAATGTCAAGATCCTCTTTCAAGAGGGTCCTGCTTTGGGATCCCACTTTCTGTACTGCCACCCATTTGAAACGCGTTGTCCCTGCAGGTGGGTATGGGTGCAATCCATCAGCTTCATCTCAAAGTTTCCACATCGCAGGCTTTCACCAGCGACACGGGTGCTAGGAGATGTTAACTGCCTCACCCGGTATACAGGAGGTCGTGGGTTCGATCCGGACCCTAACGGCTGTATAATTCGAGTTTGCATGTCTCTCTCTCCCGGTTGGTTACGTGGATTTCTCTCCCGGCCCTCCGTTTTTTTCCCCCTCCGCATTTAGAAACATTCGTTTAGAGTTCTTGGATGCCAGGTCGCTTCCTAAATAGGATATATAGCTTAGTGACCCTCAAATGGTAAAATAAAAAAAATAGTTTTGGTATCATGGAACAAAATTACAGAGGATATTGTATTACTCATAATAAATGTTTTTGGGTTAGATCGCATTATTTATAAATGTGTCGTAACCCTCCAAAATTGTAAATGATGTTGATTCACTCTTCAACACATACGGGTGGGCTAAAGTAGTGAACTATTTGTCTTTTGTAAACGTGACACATTTTTTACTGTTTGGCCGTGTCGGTTGGTGGAGGGTTACGACACATTTATAAATAACGCGATCTAACCCAAAAACCTTTATTATTAATAATATTGGTCGCGAAAGCCTACGTGTTAAACATATTGTATTATGACGTAAAAAAATAAATCCACATTGATTTTCACGGCTGTACTATTACCATTTCTGAGACACGAATAGACTAGAAATGCCTGTAAACCGTACAAGTTTATACACCATACAGTTTCTAGTATGCACGAAGATTTATGAACACAGATGGAATTTTTATTTTATTATTTGGAACATCTTTTTTGTGTCATCTAAATTTCGTCGCGTGAACGAGTCACTGCGTTCTGCGCGTTGTTAATAAATGGAGGGGCATGCCTTGACGACTATGGACTTTCACTAATAAAACATTGACGCCCTTTGTCCACGCGTCAAGAATTAATTTAACAAAAATTAAGTGTTTCTCTGTTAAACATTAAATAACATTGTATATGTGAATATGTGTCCAGCTCTGGTTCCTTCCTTATTTTAAAGTTACTAATTACAGCTATTCGGCAATCAGCTATAGACTTTATTTGACTGGTCAGTAAGAGGATGGGGTGTGTACGTGACGTCAATTTGATGGCAAGCGACGTCACATTTGCTTAAATCAAGACAACATAAACTGGTTTACATGAAATAATACTTATATTATGTGTTAAACACTATTTCAGTTATTCACATTTAATGCTATTATATTACATTTCGTATACAAGAAATGAAAGTGATGAAAAAAAAAACCCCAAATATACAAAAATGCCCTAAATATATACCAAACTCTTCCGCCAAGAGACTTAAGCTTGAGACTTAAGAAGTTTCCAAGCGGATTAAGACCTTTTACATGAGCGCTGTTGCTCATCAAAACCGTTTCATTTGTAAGGTGCAGGTTGCTTGGACTCATATAGACAAAGATTAAAGATTAATGCCTAACCTCGTTCTGTACTCATCGCAAAGCAGGTAATGCATTTATGCACTTGTTCAAATGCCAGTGGCTCTTTAATCCACAGCCTGGACCGTTTGAACGCAAATTGATTCATGTCCCATGAGGAGTCAAACTGAAAGGCTCAGTGGCACTCCCACGTGCAGCTATTCATGTACACCCATGAATAGATGTTTTCTAATTTGCATGTAATTGCGAGGGGTTGGGTTGGTGTGCAAGGTCATGAGTCCTGCTGTGTGAGAAGTGCTTCTCAAAAAAAGGTAAAGGTGCAGCCCTGCAATTGCTTGTTCGTGCCACTACCGGCAGAAGGGCCTCTACTAGAAGAAGTTCGAGAGCGGTGTTCTTCACGGTAAGGCCCCCTGGTGGCCCTTTAGTGTGGCCACTGACGAGCGGCCCCAGACACTGCACGAACGTGAAAACGCCCTCCCGTCACGCCGTCAAACCCAATGGCTTTGAACATGTGGCGGTCCTCCTATTGATGATGTCTTATCGGCGAAAGTGTCCTTCCATCTGACAATTAGTGAAGAACACTGGCCTCGAGGATCGTCGTTCTACTCTTCCCCGCTGACCAGGCTTGATGGAAGTTTGTAGGAGTTAACAACACGCGACTTTCCGACCGACCAACTGTGATGGTACCGATTTAGGCTGCTGGGTGGGCAGAGGCGACGGGATTAAATAAACTCGGCGATTGTTTAACTGCCGTTGCCGGGAGGTTGATTCGAACACAGGCTCTCTGGATTTCTTCTCCAGGGATGTGGAGAAAATAAGGAGTTGAAGTGAACGATTCAAAGGCCTTGTTTGTCAATTCCAATTCAAATATATTTTTATGGATTCTTATTGATTCTAAATTCCCCTGGTTGATTGCCCCAGGGCACCGTTGAATGATTTTAATCCGTGTCCTCCTGGAAATATAACCCTAACAGATTCTAATTGAGAGTTTTATATTGTGTGTGGTATGCTTATTATTTTAAAGTTCGTGATGTGTGTTTTCATTGCTGTTTATAAACGACAAGGATTCAAATATGAAATGTTTTAAAAATCTGTCATACAGGGAAAAATATTGTGGGTCGTCACGAATGACCTTTGGCCACTGTTTTTTATATGCCATGTCTCTTTGTACTTTACATCGCATTGAAGGTGTAACTATTGTTAATCGATTTAATTAATTACTCACTGAGTCAATACTTTAAACAGATGTTGGCCAAGATCTTTGGAAATATTCCAGAAACAAATACTTTGAGATATTTTAAGTGCATCATAAATTGTTTTATTTTCCTTTTCGGAGTTCATCCCAGAACTTGTTTTTTTTCATATAAAAATTCATGATTCAAATAATTTACATCCCTTTTGGTATATGTTTTTAATTAAACCATCCTCATGATGTGTCCATCATGAGGGTTAGTTCGTCATTATTTGGGTATGAATAGATGGCACATTGGTTAGTGCACCGCGCTATGGGGGCTGGTGGCCTGAGTTTTTAGCCAGAGAGAAATCAGTGGTCACATCCAAACTGGACCTGGGGCCTCCCTCCACCAGCTCTGCTCTGAACATCACGACGAAACACAGTTCAACATTGTTAAGTATGATCTTGATTTGAAGCTTTCGTGACTGCAGGAATTCATACTCTTTTGTTCTTTCAGCAAAGTCACGTAGGTATAGACAAAATAATAGATCACGACGTTTCGATCGCAACACAAGCGACCGTCTTCAGGTGAGAGAGAAAACTGGCTGGCGAGACACGGCGTGATCTATTATTTTGTCTACCTACGTAACTTTACCGAAAGAACCAAAGAGTATTTTTAAGTATGGTTAACCAACGCTACACTGGCGACATGGAGCGGTGAGACCTTCATACAGCATTGGAGTGACAAAGAAGCCGTTTTCTTGGTTCTTTCGGTAAAGCGTCTGAATTAAAAACTCAGACGCTGTCGCCTCGACAGACCTGGTTTCACCTGAGGACGGCTGCTTGCGTTGTGGCCGAAACGTCGTGAAAATTATTTTATTATGTTTTATTTTTTATTATTTTATTACTTCCCTTCTACGTGACTTTACCGAAAGAACCAAGAAGATGAATCCCTGCAGTCACGAAAGCTTTAAATCGAAAAAAAGCCGTCATTCGTTTGATCTATTTATCATACCATGCCGTATTAATTTCCAGTGCCATACTTTCAATGGCATCCTATCTATTTCACGTGCTGAGATCAAGTACCCATTCCCGGGATTATACGACGCAACTCACTCTCGCGGTCGGTGTCGGTAAGGTGAAACAAATGTGCTCACACGCTCAGACCAACCGCAATTTAAGGATGCACCCCCAAGGTTTGATGTAAAATACATGGGTAAAAAGTGTCGTAATAATATGAATATGGTATCTACTAATGACTTTGTGCATTTTCTTTTAATGACTGCTCGAAAATTAATGCGTGGTACTTTGAATCGCGCCTTTGACCGTTTAACTTAAAAAAAAGAATCGAAATGACCACTGCCGTGCATTTCAATTCCCTTCGCTTTATTATCCTTTCAACAAGAAACTTTAAATGTGAATACGCTGTTCAAATATGCCCCAGTTCATATGCTGACGTTGGGTCGTTGGGCCGATGGCGGCCCAACCTCGCACGTTCACGGGGTTCACAATATGCAGCAGAGGATGATGCTGCCGTCAATGGCAATGCACATGAACTAAACCACTTTTATTTTATTTTACCAGGTGAGGCCCACTGAACTGTATAGCTCTTTTTCAGAAGCGACCAGGGCACGGAATGATCGCTCAAAGAAGTGGCTTGCCACGTGGACATTTACATCAGCCAAATACTATAAATACATTTTTCTAAATTTAGAGGGGAAAAAACCGGAGGACCTGGAGGAAAATACACGCGACCACCTGGAGAACATGCAAACTACACATATACAGCAGACGTCAGGATCGAGATGAAACCCACGAACTCGTGTATACCCAGGCGAGGTCATTAACATCTCGCCACCGTGGCGCCCACATGCCCCCCCCCCGCCCCTTTATCTCCAGGATTGACAACAACTTTGCTCATTTAACAGCCAAGACTCGAAGTAGCGCTGAAGGACAAGCGACGTGAGCCTCTTCGTCGTGGCAGGCAAAGGGCACGCGGCCTCCCCTCGAGAGAAAGAGAGAGAGAGGGCGCGCGCGCGCGTGTATCGATCTGACCGCATGCTCCCTTCCGCCCACTGCCGAGGACCATTGCCCTGCCGCCTCCCACCCCGAGGCCTCTCCGCTTGTCCAAACAGACGTTTTGTTGATGAAGACAGAAGAGGATATTAGAGAGCGCCGATGAGCTCGCTTCACGTGCGCGTGCGTGGGCGCGCGTTCGTGGCGCGGTGAAGCCGGCAGTGGTCGCGTTTCGCGCGCGCGGGAGCTTCGAAGCCGGAGACCCGAGTTCGATTCACGCTCACGGCCAACACCGGTGACGAATATCTGAGACGGTCCTGGGCCTCCCCAAGGTCGACTCAGCCTCAAATGAGTACATGGTGTGGTGTGTAAGCATCGCCACTCGGGAGACAAAGGCGGCCAGGCGTGGTGCTGGCTACCGACCAGGATCGTGTGCCGTGCCGGCCTTCATAGGTGCTCGAAAACAGCACTTGCCCCAACAGTCTGTGAAGGCTTTAACGGGGGATCTTGGTCTCGTGTGTTTGTGTGCGGGGAGCGGTGGTGCAGTGGTGAGAGCAATGCGCATACGAGCCCCGGTGGACTCGAGTTCGATACCCGCTCACGGTCAGCGACGAATATCTGAGGCGAAGGCCTCCCCTGGGTCGACTCAGCCTTAAACGGAAGTATCTGGTGCAATGTGCACACATCAGCGCTGGGGAGACAAAGGCGGCCGGGCGTGGTGCTGGTCACTTACTCCCCGCGCCGGGTTCATAGCTGCTCGCTCACAGCAAGTTGCCACCAACAGTCTGTGAAGGCTTTACAGGGCGGGGATCTTCGTCGGTTTCTTTGCACACACGTATAAACACACGCGCGGTGCACACTCACACGCGCGCTGGGATGAATTCATCATCAGCAGCTGCCATGGTTAATCCACTGCTGGATGAAGAGCTCCCAGATCCTGCGATGAAATGGCGGACATTAGGAACCGGGCAAAGGATAAAAACATTTTTGGTGGAAAGAAAAGGGAGGAAAATCTTTTTGTCACGTCTCTGATTACGGAACGAGATCTGGTCGCTCTCCGAATGTTGACTGCTGTGCGTGTAATGTAGATACAGCAGCACGGCATATAGATATGGGTTCAAAGTGAATATTGTGTAAAGTAGATTTGTTTACTGTCGGTTGGGTGTTGACCCTGTAACGACCGACCGACCGTCTTCCGTGCCTTTTGATCATCAGATTTTTCGCAATTTTATTATTCATTATTTATAATCATGACATGAACTTTTCAATATAGACGTTGCTCTTCCTATAAATAGTTAATAAAAACAAACCATTGGGGAAAGAAAACGTCCTCGTTTTGATTCGCTCGTGTTTGTTTCAAATATTAACATCGAGTGTGCCACATACAGATTCGATCTCTCTGCTTAGATCACGACTGGATTCGAAAAAACGACGTCAATTTCGCCGATGATGTTCACTACCTCGCCTGGTATGCAGGAGGTCGTGGGCTCGATCCCAACGCTGACGCCTGTATCAGTAGCGTAACGATAGTGGGGGGCAAGGGGGTACCTTGCCCCCGCCTGGTGACCAAAGCTACAAGTTGGGTGCCCCCTTGACAACCACCAGGAGAGAGGTTTTCAACAACAGTGTAAAATATATTTCATTATGATGAAATCCGCATCAGAGCATCAACAGGCAAAGCCAAAATATGCACCAGATATTGAAACCACTGGAGTCTGAGCACCTTCAACGGAAGAGGTGGAGGGAATAGCAATACGAAACGAACTCGCTCTCTCTCTCGAGAGAGAGAGAAGCCCTCTCTGGTCGTGGCTAGGAGACATTGGCATTTGGACCAGGAATATAGACCAAAGGGTGCAACCATTGAAGCCGAATGGAGAGAAGCACACGACTGATAAATATACGCTCACAGGTTCAAAGCCAACGTTTTTCAAGAATACATTTTCGAATCTTTTTTTTGTAAGTTACAGAGAGCACACGAGACGAATATTGTAACAAAAAAAAATCGAGCGGTTACTTTTTTTAATTTCGTAAACACACAAGAAACAGAAACGTTGAATGATAACCAGAACATCTGCTGCCTACCTCTAGCCCTGATAGTGTCGTGAGTAGCGTGGTAAGTAACATAAACCCGGGCTCAAATCCTGACACGTTCCAAACTTTTTTTAGCAAAAATATATTTTTGTTAATTACGCGATGACGCCACGCGCACGCGTGACGTTGTGACGTCACTCGTGCGCCGAGTACACGTGACGCTACCACGCGCGAGCATTGCGATCACTGCTCCCACGTGGAGCGGCACCGCTTCGTGTGGAGGACGCGGTGGTTCGAAGCGTTGGAGCGATCGCCCGGGAAGCCCCGCAGGCAGGTTGCGTGCCAGGTTCAAAATCTCGGCAACGGCAATTGACGAATAAACTAAAATGGGGGGACAACGCGCGAAAAAACACAAAAAGAACAGCGGTGGGTGGCGTTGTCTGTAGAGGAAAATGATAGCAGATATTCTTTGGCTGGAAGTTGGCACTTGGCAAAGACACGAATAAAGCTTTGGAGGATCCTGGTTACCCCTGAACGAAAGATGGCAATGTGGTGTGTGTGTGACCCCGAAAGGAAAGTGAGAACGATGAAGTATGGGCCCAGAGAGAGGCAGGAAAATGTTTCTTTTTGATAAAAAAATTTTTTACCACTAGGGGCGCTGTTTCACCACTAGGCAGCGCTGCTTGATTCAGGAAACCCGTTTAACTTTTATTTCCGTGCTTCATCAGATTTGTGGAGAAATCCTCGTGTTTCGTTCATTAAACGCCTGATGAAGCTCGTTGTAATTACTGGCGAAACGTCGTACTCGGATTGTAAATGTTGTGGCTTGGCTCTCCAACACACCGGCTGTGTCGGGTGGTGGTGGGTTAAACGAAACTAATTTACGCGATCTAACCCACATCAGGAACCTATGTTTAGATGATATTGGTCGCGAAAGCCTACGTATTAAATTGGCAATATTGTTAAATATCCCATTAGACATTACCTATCTAACCAAATACAATGTATAGCAGTGTGACATCTTCAAAATCAACACGTAATGCGGCCAATGCCATATTTTACGCTTAACAATTCGTTAATTTCCTAAAAAAATACACGTTGCTCTTGAATATGTACGTTGTGCTTTCCTGTAATAGTTACAAAGAATAGACATGTAAACATAGTGCACATCGAAACAAAAAAACATCATTTTTTTCATTTAGATTTTTTAGTGCACATTACAAATATCGAGGCGTTCGATATCTAGCAATGATTTCCTTTCTGTGTCCAATGCTTAGGGTGCTTAGGGGTGAGGATATCAGGCATTTAATGGCCTCTTCCCCTTCCCCAAATCTAAGCGATTTAACAAATTGTCACAATTCATCGTCAATAATCTGTCGTTCAACTTCATTTTTTGTTACTCTCTCATTTTCACAATTTGCTGTCTCGTCTGCAAAATATATCTTCGCCCCCATAATTCTTAATGTAACAGCATATAGCAACAATTTCAGACCTTTTGTCGCTGTTCGGATGAAAGCTTTCCCACGCCGTGTCTGCCCATCATAGTTTGCATGAATCCTAAATAATTGATTGATGCAAGCACGTACCTTATGCTTTAAAAAAAGATTTTAGTCGGTAACTCTATGTATGCATCGCTACACGCTTAACAAACATAGAATCTGATCAAATTATGTTGATGTGCACACAAAGACAAAGATCCCTGTATAGCCTTTAACGGACTTTTGGGGCAAGTGCTGTTCGCGAGCGCCGATGAAATCCGGCAACGTCATGGCGACGTTTTCACACCGCACCGGGTACTCGATTGAGGCTGAGTCGACCTAGGGGAGGCCCAGAACCGGTTGAGATAATCGTCACTGGTGTTGGCCGTGAACGGGAATCGAACTCGGGCGGCCGGGTTCGTACGGTAACGCGCTAGCCACTGCGCCACCGCTCCCCCCCCCACACACCCCACACACACGCACACACACACGTGTAGATGTGCACGTCAGCTTCACACCCGTATGCGAGCCATACTCTGGCACACCACCACCTCGGCACTGCATGGGAAGAAGACTCGCACTCTCTGCACGCTTTGCTCGGCTACTCATGTGCCCTATAAGCCAGGCTTCACGCAGACATCACAGAGCATGCGCGCCATCCACTCAGGCTTCTTGTGGTTTCATGGAAAAGCACTGGCTAATACTATCCTTGCGCATGGTGGCACACTTGTATAGTCAGGAGTTAAATGCCATGCCAATGGTCGAGGTCTGCTAGTCAACACGAGACGACTTGGAAAAGCACCGAAGCATCACTGTGAACCACGATCAGCCACGATCAGCCACGATCGATCTACTCCTGGATAAAAAGAGCATCCGCCAAGCCGTTATCATTTCAACCTGCGGCCCGCGTCGTTCACAATCCACCCAGCACCTGCACAAGCAGCTGATTGCATCGCTTCATCTCCGCGGTTATCGTCCCATTCCTTGTCTGTCTCTTGACCACCGGGCAGCATCCCCTTCGACTAGCGCCCTGTCCTGCCCAAGCCCAATGACCTTTCTGTGAAACAAAAAATATTTTAAAATTGTGACAAAACACGAGCCCGGTACAAGACACCGATGAACATTGCAGGGGTGTGGGGGTGGGGGTTGGGGGGGACAGAAGATCCGTGAGAATTCCAATTCGGCTCGACGGGACCGTACATAGCGGGGCCGGGTGTGGGGGGGGGGGGGGAAAACAACCAAACGAAGAGGGAAGAGGAGGCCCACAATTGCCTTTTTTTCGTGGTGACTGAGGCGACGCGTGGTCCTGTTACATCGCGTTGTGCCCCGCGTTCTCGCGCCGTCAAGACGAGCTCAGCCGGTTGTAGAAATCACGGGGGTAGAAAGAAGGATAGGGGGGGGGGGGTGTGGAGGCTCGCTGCCCCAAGGAAGCCACCGGCCGCCTTAAATGACCTTGATCAAAAGTCAATAAGATTTGTGTTAACCAGGGAATGTTCTCTAATCCACGATGATCGCTTTTCTGTCTATCCGGCGTGATTTCCGAGTGTGCGTCACGCTTTGCACACCTTTGAGCTCGCGTTCCGCCGATGTCTCTGTTGCAGTAAATTTGTCGTCACGGGTAATGTGCAGTCGCCTTTGTATAGACCACGAACAGCCATTTGGCTCGGTGGGAAATTGATGCAGCCATCACGAACCTTAATCATCAAAAACGTCTTTTTAAAATATTAAAACCATTAAGGGAGAAAATCTTCATACAAAATGTATTCACGTGGCACAATTATCAAGCTTGGCAGTCACCATAGTTACGTAACGTTTATCGTTCAGGCTGTTTCCTCATTACTGATCGTGCTGATGATGTGAAGGCTTTTAATCATACCGCAAATAAATTACAGCCCTGTAACGACCATACCTTTGGCGGGGATAAATGACATGGGCATAGGCGCAGGCATAAATTTGTTTGAAGGCAATAATCATGAAGGGATATTAGCTGTAGTGATCTTAATCTAGTATGGCCCATTTTATGTAATTTTCTGATTTGCATTTCAATTAAGCTTCCATTATATTGTACAATCGTAACTTTCCCATACATTAACCATCCCATTTGTGACTTGCCCAAAGGTGCAATCGTATATCATTCAGATTTTAACGTCGTTTTGTGTGATTTTACTGCTCACTCCGCGTACGTCGTGTGACCGAGAAACCCACTCAAAAAATGATCACGAATCATTTATGAGATCAGCTCATGAAACTTGAATTACGAATGCTCCCACCGTTTCTTTCCCCCTCATTGCACACTGGCTGCTATTTGAAAGCTGAGAGACGCAGCTTGCTATTAGGCCGCTCTGCAAAATCGGTACGCTCAGGTAAGCGGCATGATATTTTTTTTTTGCGTCGACATTTAAACATTCATGTAAAGTAGCCTTTGACCATAAAACCTTCATCCCGCGCTACAATCTCCATCAAAATATTATTGCACCTCTTGCAACTTCAATCCTAGTTCATTTCAAGCCTCCTGGCGAGTTCGTCGATGCTACCGTGGTGATACTGGTTAGAAAATTGGACTTGCAAATGCAGCAAACATATACATGATATAATGGGTACACCAAAGTTAATCGAACGGCAGGTCACGTGTTGTGGGGTATTGTGTGGATACTCCCATCCTCTTCCAAGATGATTGGCCTGCGTGGAAGAGTAGGCCAAATGTCCTCTGGTAGAGTGGCTCACTAGTGGAGGCCCTTCTGCCAGAAATGAGATGAGCAAGAAACAGGGGTTTCACCTTTTTTACCTGTTGGCTTTGCGCTGTCAGATTAGGTTGGACGAAATGCACCGTGGGTTTTATAACCTCCTTGAAACAACTGTGATTAAGTGCAGTAATAGTATAAACCTTAAAACACATTTTTTGTCCAAGATTATTACCGAATTTTTTGTGTGCGTGTGAATTAATTCACGGGCGAATTTATCGCCACATCAATGAATGTCTAAAACCGAATAGCTTAAAATACAACCATTGATCCTGATTGCGTGTTGGATGGGTGGGTGTCATTCACCAGTAGCTTGCCAGGTATTACAGGCGTAGTGCTGTGAGGTGGCCACGCGATGGCCGTGATGAGATTCACTCCCTCGCATGCGTGGGTCTTCTCTGGGGCTCTCCGGGTCTCCGTCCGCGTGCAACCAAACGCTCACTCATGGGGTTTGGCCAAACATCCCAATACAGGCCTCTCCTACAAAAAACGGAGCCTCAAGACTAAATGAGGCTTTCCTTGATAATGAATTGCCAATGTTAAATTGTCGTGACCGCAGGTTGTTTAGCCTAGATTTCATTGCGGAGCAGTGTCTCTTAAGTGATGCGACTTGGGTTCGAAAGCTTCGAAAAATATCCGAGAGAATGGGACAAAACCCCCAACATGTGCAAAGAAGCATGGCGAGATGGATGCTTGGCATTGGAAGGGGGACACGTGCAATTAAGCACTGAGACGAGTTAAATGCATCGAGTTAACTGATGAGAAGTTAGTGGGTTTCGGCATCAACTCACTGCTAGAAGGGATGATGCTGGTCATCGACATGATCAACAGTGGCAAGCCATGTCAGGGAATGTGCGGAAATCACATCCGCCAAGGAGATGGAGCAATGAGATGATCCACTAATACGTGACAATACTTTATTGAACCACAACAAAAATGCTAAAAATGTATTTGTTAAAAGTTCAAATTATGTACGATTTTAAACAATGTATGATTATATTATTTGTTTGATTGATTTTTAATACACGCGTTTAACTTGTGTTTATGTTGTTGGCCTTTTAAATGTCCCTTCATTCACGCTCATGGCACAGCTGCTCAGACACGCTCAATTGATTTACCTGTCACTTGCTAATTGCCCATTCTCGTTCAGCTTCCCCGTTTGTCTTGGCCTTGTTAACACGCTGCCGTCAATGCGATTTCGGATTTCTGACCACCACCGTTGCCTCTGTCTGCAGCCACCTTCTCCCTTCTCCACCCACCACCAACACCACCACCCCGCTCTCCAAAAAACATTGCTGGCGGTATAAAACATTGAAAGCCTCCAAGGCACGACACTCACGTATGCGACGGAAGAGCAATTCAGGGAGAGCGCGCTTATAATTGGCATGCATCGTGCATCGTTTTCCGATGTCAATTTCTGAGCGAGGGCGACATGGTAATGTGGGGCCCTCTATCTCACCCTTCCCCCCCTCCTGCCACCTCAACCCCCACCCCTCGTCCCCCCCCCTTCTCTCACCAACCCTCTAAGCACCATGGGTATGAGCCGTTGACATTTTCGGGAACGAGCTATCCAAGGAAGGAGTGTCCCACGCGTGTTGCTGCCTGCTCCACTTCCCGCCCGTGTCTTTGACCCTGAAAAAGTTAATTGCGTTTAGCGCTTGCATATTTGCCCCACTTTAAAGACCATGGGCACACGGTCAGGCAGTCAACGGTTGTTGGAGATGGGCTCCCAAACTGGTGTGGAGCCGAAACTTACTCCGAGCGACGTAATAATCAGTCGTTGCTTTCTGAGCTTGAAGTCTTTTTTCATGTTTTTTTTGGTCGCAATTTTTTTTCTGCCTTCCTGATCCTCTTTCTCCACTCATTCCTGCCTCCACTCACTCTCTACTCATTCCTGCCTCCACTCACTCTCCACTCATTCCCCGCCACCACCCTCTTTCTCCACCCATTTCTTTCTTCACTCATTCCTGCCTCCAATCACTCTCCACTCATTCCTGCCTCCACTCACTCTCCACTCATTCCTGCCTCCACTGACTCTCCACTCATTCCCCACCACCACCCTCTTTCTCCACCCATTTCTTTCTTCACTCATTCCTGCCTCCAATCACTCTCCACTCATTCCTGCCTCCACTGACTCTCCACTCATTCCTGCCTCCACTCACTCTCCACTCATTCCTGCCTCCACTGACTCTCCACTCATTTCCCGCCACCACCCTCTTTCTCCACCCATTTCTTTCTTCACTCATTCCTGCCTCCAATCACTCTCCACTCATTCCTGTCTCCACTCACTCTCCACACATTTCTTTCTCCACTCATTCCTGTCCTGGGGCCATCTGCACATCCACTCGACAAGGGAAGGGCACGGGGACCTGCAACCGCTCGTTCACGACACTCCTGGCAGAAAAGCCTCCACCAGAGGGAGCTACAGAGAGAGTTTCTCTCTCGGGTCTTTGAGCTTCAGAGTACCCACGGTTTACCCCACAAAGGGGACATTATTAAGAAACGTTCACATCGTTTCCACTGCCCTGCCGAAGGTCGAATCCACACTCTCTGGCGTGCGTGTCCAGCGTGCTACCCGTTACACCACAGCCGCTAAAGTAACACAAGTAAAAAAACACTCATTCAGACCTACGCCACATGACAAACCGACCAATCGCAGGGTGCGTGGAGGTCAAAGTTCACGTAACGATAGAGCATACACACAGAGCGGGAGCGTTTATAAAACGCCATATATGTTCATACTCTTAGTTCTTTCGGTAAAGTCACGTAGGTAAAAAATGAAATCAAAATTAATAAAATGATGCAGCAAATCTGGCTGCGACGGTCCCATCTGATGACGGAGACTTGTGTTGCCTCCGAAACGTCGTGATTTTTATTTTATTTTATTAATTTTGATTTCATTTTTTACCGACGTGATTTTACCGAAAGAACTAAGAGTATGAATCCTTGCGGTCACGAAAGCTTCGAATCTAGAAGCCATATATGTTGTTTATGCTTTCACGCCCGAATGTTGTTTACGTAACACCCTCACCCCGGTAGAGGCAAGTGTTGGATGGGAAATAGCGCGTGTCCGTGCAGGGACGGATCCATTAACATCAACACACGTGGCGTGGTTATAAGCAGAGATCCACGGCTCACTGGATCTCATGGACACTTTTTTGAAATGACGCCCCTTCGTACTTTTTCTTCTGAGCCTGTTGTCTTTGTCCAATGCAGTTGTCGTTGCTTCCTTGCCACGATGTCCTCTCACCGAACATATCGCGGAGTTAAAAAAAAAACATTTTTGTTGACGCCGTTTCGAGCGAGTGATCTCACACGGATTACAACAACACAACATTCGTGTTTTCTTTTAAGCACACGAATGTTGGCCACGCGTGCACGTGGGTGCGTGCGTGCGGGGAGCGGTAGCGTTAGAGCCGAATGGCTCACAGGGTAAATCCTAATTAAACTGAAACTAGCGGTTAGCGCGCCGTACTATGAACCCGGTTTCAATTCCCGCCTCACGTTCAACATCAGTGACGATGATCTGAACCGGTCCTGGGCCTCCCCTAGGTCGACTCAGCCTCAAATGAGTACCTAGTGCGGTGTGTAAACATCGCCACTCGGGAGACAAAGGCGGTCGGGCCTAGTGCTGGCCACCCAAGCCCTCGCGTGCCGTGCCGGCCTTCATGGTGCTCGCTAACAGCTCTTGCCCCAACAGTCGGTCCAGGCTATATTTGTCTTTGTATACATATATACACGGTGGCCAAAAAGTCAAGAGCTATTTAATTTATTTTGACAAATGTTTAAACTGACTTCCATTAACGTTAATGCATGATGCATGAATTCTCTTTTCAAATGAGTTTGGGACCGGTATTACGATTATTGGTCTAATTTGTGAACCTCATGAATTATGTTTCATCTCAATTCATTCGTTGGGGTTGCTTGATCGAGCTTTGTAAGAGATAGAAGAAAAATAAGACGAACACGAAGAAGAAGTCCATTAATAATTATAACAGGTAAAATGTTAGCTTAAAGAATAAACTCTAAAAACGCTTGAGTGCCAGTATTAACATATATTTTATGACCCTGTGTGTTCTGACCTTTGACACACCCTGCATAATCGATATTTGTGACCCATCCGCATTCGGGAAATTGGCAATAACTTTTTTTGCTGTGTGAATAGAACTCCAAAATTGAGGTCAGCACCCGGGTGTGATTAATTATAAACGACAATTACATAATATAAATTAATATAATGAATAATAAATCTGCATTCATAATAATATTGTAGAGAGTGATGACTACATTATTAATAGGAAGTTAATATGCACTTTTTATAATTGCATTTTCATAAGCTTCATTAATTCTGAATAGAAGTGGTTTCAATGTTGATGCTTTATTTCTAAACAATTAGAAACAAATAACTGCCCTAATAAATGATCAAAAATCAAGCTGCTCACAGAGAACGGCAGTTCATGCTTGTTAAATTATTCCTGTTGCGGTAGTTATTAATTTTTTTATCGGGCTGCCTATATTGAAGACATATGGCAGAGGGACACACCTGGAACACAGCAGAGTATCTGTACCAGGGGCCTCTGTCGATGGCGGACTGTGGAACCACATTGATTCAACACAGGAGGTGGACGAGAGAAGGTATGAGCACTTTTGGAAATGTGAACTTAGTCGTGAACATGCCCAAGGAAGAAAGGTTTTAATTATTGCGTGCCGTCCGATTATGTCGGCTATGCTGGCGTCCACCTGACCCACAATGCCCATACTCCCCCCATTCGCTTACAAATGCAATATAATAAAAGCCGAAGAGTGCACAAGGAAGCATGGGAAGATGCAATTTTTCACAAGAAAAGTTTTCTTGGGTTAGGTCGCGTAAATATAAATGTTGTCGTTAACCCACCACCACCCGACACAGCCAATTCGTAAGGGTTGTCACGAAAACAAAACGTGCCATTTTGTTACTACTTCAGCACACCGGTGTGTTGGAGAGTAAACCCACAACATTTACAATTTGAGGGTCAGGTGGTGGTGGTGGTTGTGGTGGGTTGACGACACATTTATATTTACGCGATCTAACCGAAGCATCTTTATTATGAATAATATTGGTCGCGAAAGCCTACGTGTTAAACTAGAAAGATGCATGTTTGTAAATACAGAGACGGAAAGAGGAAGGCATGGGTTAGAGCAGTGGCACTCAACCGCGGGTACGCGGACCCCTGGGGGCACCTGTCAATGCCCCAGGGGGTACGTGATGTGATTTATAAACGTGTGAAATTATATCACACACGAGAGTCATTGGTGGATAATCATGCATGAATCTGCCGATATAAAATAACGACGATACATTTTAAATCTATATGGTAACCTCGAACAATATAACAGACCTTTCTAAACTCATTGATCGTAAACAATGCGTTTTCCAAGAAAAATCAGCGAGCGCGAACACATTACGTCATTCGTGCAGAGCGCCCGTTGATTTCTATTTATTCGCTCGCAGTGACTCGCCCGTTATGATCCCTCGCAAAATGGGCAATTGGTTAAAATATTGAAGTTCATTATTCATACGGTTATTTCTCGGAACCACGTTGGGTCGGCTGCAACAAAATTCAAGAAGGCGGGTACAGCATCCTCAAGAGGCTGAGAACCACTGGGTGAGAGAGGGGTGCGTAGGGTTAAAACCATTAATTCTAGATTTGAAGCTTTCGTGACTGCAAGGATTCATATTCTTAGGTTTTTTCGGTAAAGTCACGTAGGCAAAAAATTCAAATTAATAAAAGTAAAATAAAACGTCGTGATTTTTATTTTATTTTTATTAATTTACATTTTTTACCTACGTGACTTTACCGAAAAAACCTAAGAATATTTAAAACCATTATTCAAACTGTGAATAAGATTAGGGCTTGTCCAGAGGACGTCACTCGAAGGAGGGATGATGGCTGACGGTCAACAAGCATCGTGGAGTGACAGCCAAGGGATGGAACACCCACCGAGGAGAGGGAGTCATGGGGTGCTCCACTTCAAGGAAATGCGAGATGCGGTGGTCGTTGGTGAGGGCTTCACCTAGCAGTGGGTTGACCAAGGCTGCTTATGTGGCGGCTTAGTTTTCTTCAGCATCGCTGGCTGGCTGAACACACACACACTGAAAACACACGCACACCACTGCCACATATGTGTGCACAAGCATATTAACATTTAAAGAAGCGAGCCATTGCGGGATGTTTATGGAGGATACAATTACAGGTAGTCCCCGACTTACGATGGAGATGCGTTACAACGACCCCATCGTAAGTCGAAAATATCGTAAGTCGAAGATGGCCTAGCGGCCTAGTCTACCCAGGAGTCTTAAAGAATGGTGATAATTTAGCAAAACAGAGCAATTTACAGTACCGTACTGTATAAACTATATGCGTACAGTACATCCCGGCAGCGTCCCAATGTACCTCGTACGCTGCTGCGTTTGCCTGCCGCGCGAAATGCAAAATATTTTACAATTTTGTCACGTCGCTATCGCCATCGTAAGATCGAAATATCGCAAGTCGGACCATCGTAAGTCGGGGACTACCTGTATTCATGGGCAGCCATGGTCACTCCACTGCTGGATTTAAGGGTTCCCCAAGCAACTGCCATCCGATCCTACGATGCATGAATTGATCTGGAATGCGCAAAGCACCTTCCCACGAGCTTGGGAGGATAATATTTACAACCAAAATAATTATGCTTTGCAGCAGCATGATCTGGGCGCGTGACCATGTCACTTATTTGAAGAAATAAAAAAAATCTGCCATATTTGTTTTTAATTGTCTAAAAAAATGAGCGAAATGAACATCACTCTCGCCAATACCGTGAACTCCACGCGTCGATTCATCCACGCACGTTGCACACTACGAGACTTACTGTTTCGTCTTATCCACCCTCTGTACAGACACCGTGGCCACAGGGGAATATCCTCTGCTCTCTTCATCTTCCCTTGCAATGCTTTACTTTGGAGCTCTCTCCCAGCGTACCTCTCCCCGTGTTCTTATAACCTTGCTCAGTCAAAACAAAGAACAGCCGTGTCAAATCCTTGTCTTTTACACCTTCAATCGTTCCTGCGTGTTGTCTTTGGGCCCGTGCTCAGCGTAACAGGTGTGTAGTAGCAGGTGTGTAGGATTACACTGCGTGAAATTATCTTTTTGTGCTCACTGATTGACGTTGTCACCTAGAGTGAACAACTCACGTGCGGGAAGGGTCAACATCCGCTGCTTGTGTTTGGATCCGTCATTGTGTCGTGTAGCTCCACATGGTAGTCCTGGCCAGGGACTCGCCCATCACCTGCAGTGTTGGCCAGGGACTCTAAACGGGTGGCACGTGGTGGTAATGTACACCAGGGCCCACCCATTGCCCTCCAAAGACGGTCACTGCATCGCGCGCGTTCAGATGCGCTTCTGCGGCCGTCTGGAATGCTCTTCCTTCTTTGGTTTCTTCACACTCCCTATAATTGCCATCGAGATCTAACGCGCATCGCAGCCAAATTCACGCGGTGGTTTTTGGCTGGCCATAGAACAAAGACGGTCACCGGATCGCGCGCTGTCAGAATGCTCTTCCGCAGCCGTCTGGAACGCTCTTCCTTCCGATATTAGGGAGCGACTGGAGCTATGCACTTTTAAATCGAGATTAGAAACTCATTCCTTTAGAACTGCTTTTGTGTTTGGTTTGTTGCCCTTCCCCCGCACCTCCGATTAGCACGGTTGGCTACGTACGGTGCGAAAGAAGTTCTATCGGTAAAGTCACGTAGGTTTAAAGTAAAATAAATAAAATCCCGACGTTTCGATTGCAACACAAGCGTCCGTCATCAGGTGGGAATACCACAGCAAGAAAAATGTTTTCCCACCTGATGACGATTACTTGTGTTTGCAATCGAAACGTCGTGATTTAATTTAATTTATTTTATACCTACGTGACTTTACCGAAAGAACCAAAGAGTATGGATCCCTGCAGTCACGAAAACTTAAAATCTAGATTAAAATATCTAATTCGCCAAATTCGGCATCTAATAAGTAATAACACGATAGCAATATAACCATGATGTTAAGGGTAAACACAAATGCGTGTATGGACAAAAAGAGGAGAGACGATACACGGATAGAAATGTGACGCTGCAGAATGCTTCGATGTTGTCTGGCGGCTGAGTCGCCCTTCAAAAAGAGTTGCTTCTGAGCTCAAAGGGCTCGACTCGGGGGAGTAGAACTCCGTGACTCTGGTAACAAGCGACATCAGCGGTGCCGAGTGAGAGGCGGGAGAATCTCCAAATGTGGAGGAACTCGCTCGCTCGTTTCACAACGGAGACTCCGAAAATCTTGGAAGCATCCATCCCTAAGCAGAGCATCACAACATCCCCCCCGCCTCCCCCCCCCACAAACCCCCGCCGTTTATTGCCAGTAGAGCAGTGGCATCCTTGGCGACATCAGCAACCATGGAAAACAACAAGAATAATAATGCAAATCATAACGAGAGATGATACCCTGACTTCGTTAAACACTTGCCAGGGGGAAAGAACCGGTTGCGCTTAAAAGCAAAGATCGATTTGGTGACTGCGTTTACAGTGGAGTAGATGCACAACAGCGACAACAAAGGACGCACACATTCTAATATCGGCGCTTTAAAGATACTTTTTGACTTTTAAACAACTTTTATTGCCGCCAGCAGCAACAGCACTGGAGGCGATTTCGATATGAAATACACAGTCACCAGCAAAACATATAAAACAAACACGATACATCCACGCGCTGTGGCTCTAGATGCACCGCGCACAACACGAAAGAAAAGTCACGTGGTGGTGGTGGTGGTGGTCATCGCGCACGGCACGGTGACGAGCGAGCGCTTCCGAAGGTGAACACCACGAGGGTGCCGTCCACGCTGGTACAGAGAGGGGCTTGTCCAGCTCCCCAGCGTTCGAAAAAGACGCGCTGCGCATCACCGGCATGTGTGTGGTACCCGTGTTCCAGCCGGAGCCACGCCTTAAGCAGGCCCCTGAACGAGAAGGCGTATACTGTATTTAATAGGTGACGGTTTGGGACAATGGTCTCCCTTGTGTGTAAGTACGCGTGTTGAACTTCTTTCGCACCGTACGTAGCCAACCACGCTAATCGGACAACAAAGCAAACGCAAGAGGCAGTTCTAAAGAAGTGAGTCTTCAATGATCTTCACAGCCCACGAGAGGTCCAGAGAGTTATCGTCAAATTTAAGAAAAGGGGGCTGATTGGAGAGTATCTTGCCGCGGGGCTTTTGACGGTTCCAACTCAGAGGGATGTGTCGTTGTGTTGTGTGTTCCTATGGTCACTGTTTCATTGCTTTTATGGCTTTATTTTGGTGATTTTCGAAAAGTTTTTTGGTTTGGCCATGTTTGTTTGTTGTAGTACAGAGTTAGACTGATGGCCTTAATCTAAGTTGTCTTGTGGTTGTTGTTGTTTGACTTGCATCCCACTGGGATTTTTGCACACAGCGTTGGTGTACGGTGCTTTTTCTGCAATATTTTGCTGTTTTTTCCTGGATTTTCTGTTTGCACATAGTCACCTAGTCACTTTAAGATGTTTTCTTGTTCATGTTGTTGTTTTCTGTTTGTTGCGGTTGCACCCGATTCAAGAGCCGAATGGCTCACAGGGCTACACCTAATAAATTAACTTGAAATGAACTTGAACTTGTGTGAGAGTCACGCAAAGCCAGCTCCTGCACGCCCGGTTCACGGGAAATCACGGAGGAGGCAACTCATTAATGGCCATTCATTGTTCTCGCGGTTTGATTACATCAATTGCAGAATCTGGTGGAATGAACCTCATTTTTGCTCGGGTGGCCACGTGCTCTTTTGAGAGCGAAAGAGATAAGGTTTCAAGTTTCAAGTTTAATTTATTAGGTATCGCCCTGTGAGCCATGCGGCTCTTAAGTCGGGTGCAACCGCAACAAACAAAATATGAACACAGAACGTCTTAAAGCGTGGGGCACTCGCAATACGCCGCGGTGGCCAGGAGATGTTGACTACCACGATCGTCGTTGGTTCGATCCCGACGCCTGCTGCTGTATATTTGCGTGCCTTTCACTCTCTCCCCGTGGTCGCTTGGTGAGGTTTGTTGATGTCCCCAGGGTTTTGCGAATTAAGATGTAACCGTCTGGCTGGGTCGCTGGTCGCACGTGGCGCACACACGCGTTCGACGTAGACAGTCGAAAAGGCAGAGAGTGAGTTGCCACTCAAACGAGCATCGAGGTTGATGTTCATCTCCCGTTCGCAGCCCCTTAGTCACAGCGGGGTAAGTTCATCATTGTTACGGCGGGGGGGGGGTCGAAATGTCAACATGGCAACACTGGAATGTGCATGGTGATCCATTTACAGAAGACCCACAATAGTTACAGGGATCATTTATAAAGGAAAACAAATTGTTATTTCCCAGACCTTTCCACGTCTCCCACCGATCTGGACGTGATTATTACATCTTTAAGCAGCCTCCTTTTGTACAATATGCAATCACCCGTTGAGAAGTAAAGGGGGGCGGGGGGGGTCATTCTAACTCAATGGGGTATCTATGAATGGATCACCCTTTACTGCTCGTCACGACATTTCTAGAGTACGCGTCGCCAAGGCAAAGAAACCGAGACTATTTGCTCGGCATACATTAAAAGCGTACCTTGCATCATGGGACCTCCTTTTGACATTACCAAAATATTAAAATAGGGTTTTCCCCTTTTATCTGGAAAAAAACATACTCTGATAATAAATGCATTGTCTTTGAAACTGATTGGTCCACACCAGAGACAGCTTTCTTTTGAGCCTCGTCTCAAACGGTGTTAGACCAGAGGACGCCAAAATGCGTACTCTTTGGACCAATCAGTTTCAAAGACAATGCGTATGTTATCAGAGCGTGCTTTTTCTTTGCATTTCTACCACAAGTATTGTGGTTCATGCAGACATGATTCCTTGTAAAAGGTTTCAATTTGCTGTTTTAACAACTTAACACAGCTGTTTTGTTGCCACATAAAAGGGGAAAAAAACCTATTTTCGTGCCTTGCATCTAACGGTCGTGTTTTGTGCACAGCATTTCCGTGTATACAAGCAACAAATGACACCAATGCGAAGCAGTTTTTTGTTGTTATCAAAAGCAATTCCCCTTCTACAGGCCTTCATTGTGCGGGGTTTGTGTACAACACGTCGCATGTAATTATTAAAGTGCGTGACTGATCCTAGGATGACCCCAGAATTCACAGGGACAGATCCCCAACGTGATCAAAAATGGTCAGAAGACATCACCTTGGTGATTTGTTCCACTGTGGGCGATATCAACGTCTCTCTGTGTGTATCTCCATGTCCCTCTGTGTGTGTCTCCATGTCCCTCTGTGTCTATCTCCGTGTTCCTCTGCGTGTATCTCAGTGTCTCTCTGTGTCTAAATCCATGTCTCTGTGTGTGTATTTCTGTGTCCCTCTGTGTGTATCTGCATGTCTCTCTGTGTGTATCTCCGTGTCTCTCTGTGTGTATTTTCATGTCTCTCTGTGTTTATATCCATGTCCCTCTTTGCATCTCTGCATCTTAATCTATCTCCATGTATATGTGTGTGTCTTTGTGTACATCTCCAAACATGTGTGGGGAGCGATCGTGGAGCGTTTCGTGTGCAGCGATACAAACCCAGAGACCGGAGTTCGATTCCCCGCTCACGGCCAACAACAGTGATGATTATCTGAACCGATCCTGGGCCTCCTTTAGGTCGATTCAGCATCAAATGAGTACCTGGTACAGTATGTATACATTGCCACTAGGGAGACAAAGGCGTCCGGGCGTGGTGCTGGCCACCAACCCCCTCGTGTGCCGTGCCGGCCTTCTTAGGTGCTCGCTAACAGCACTTGCCCCAAACAATCGGAAATTATTGCATCTCCATGACGCTCTAGTTTGCATCTCCGCATCTCTATGTGTGTATCCCCATATCCCTCTCCATATATTCCTATGTGTATATCTCTGTGTGCATGTCCATGGCTCTGTGTTTTTCCGTGTGTGAGCGTCTCTCTCTCTCTCTAGCCCCATGTCCCTCTCTGTGTGTGCTTCTCCAAATATTACCATTCAGTTTTTTTGCATATTTCGAAAATAAGGGGACACTCCACATGAATGTGAAACCTTGACATGGCGTATTTCTTACAAGACCTGGATATACAATACAAACAGATCTCACTGGGCGCTGGGGAAGCTCGCTGGTTTGCAGAACGCAAGGGTCTTTGGATACTGATTTGTCCAAACAATGCATAATACATGGCGTTGCCGAAAAGTGGAAAGTGCTAAAAATCGACGCATGCACCGCTGGACTCATTAACAAATGACAAATCACCGGGTTTCCTTGCCTGCAGGCTGAAGCAGTTTTTTTTCTCTCTCTTTAAAAAAACCCACAGGAAATGCAGTCTATGCTGCTTCAGCAACCTGTGCTAGGCTAATAGGAATTGATATACAGTATAGGGAGGAATAGATTTTTCTTCAGGGGTGAAGACAAATGACGAGGAGGAGTGTGACGATTGTACAGCGAAGAAAAGAAGCTTTTCACCAAGACAGACGTCAGATTCCACGAGACTTCATCCCCTGTTCCGCGGATCGAGATATAATTACTCTTAGAATTGATTTGCACCCAGATATATTTGTGGGTGGTGGTGGTGGGTGGTGGTGGGGGTGGAAATGACAAGTCACGAGAACATTTGCTCATACCGTGTGGCGTTGCGCGACTATTCGCGTGTTGGTTCGAACTGTCTATGCGCCTTTTATTTTCTCAAGCGAGAGCCCTATTGACATATTTCTGGATGCAATTGTGGGCCGTGGGAGTTACGTGTGTTTTTTTTCCACCATACTTCACCAGGCTGATCGGTGCGCACCGGTGAATACAATGAGCGTTTATAAGTCGTCATGCATATGCTGCACTGCCCTCTGCTGCCGACGTTGTAACGCCGTCGGCAGCCGATAAGACCTGTTAATTGTATTGATGGTCATCCCTCCAAATAGTGCGCAGGTGAAACTCCGTGCCAGCTCCTGAGATCTGACAAGAGATCAGGCAACCTGGTTGATGTCCTGAGACGCGAGGTTGATTCGTGCCCCGTAAGGCGGGCTCAGCATGCAATTCCTCATTGCTCTCAGTCTCGTTAAACGCTTTACGTGCACGCAGTTGTATTCCCACCGTTGGCGAAGCGAGTAATTCAGTGTAGTGTAATGTTAAAGTCGATTTAAAAAAAGCCCAGCACGGAACATATAACCATTTCAACCTGGCCAATTGCCGTTAGCGAGCACCTATGAAGGCCGCTACGCCTCACGAGGGAATGGGTGGCCATCACCACGCCCGGCCGCCTTTGTCTCCCCAGTGGCGATGTTTACACACCGCACCAGGTACTCATTTGAGGCTGAGTTGACCGTAGAGGAGGCCCAAGACCGGTTCAGATACTCATTAAAGATATTGGTCGTGAGCAGGATTCAATCTCGCGTCGCCGGATACGTATTGTAGTGCGCTAACAAAGACAAAGATCCCCCGTGTAGCCTTTAACAGACTGTTGGGGAAAGTGCTGTTAGCGAGCACCTATGAAGAGGGGGTGGGTGGCCAGCACCACGCTGGCCGTCTTTGTGTTCCCCATGCTGATGTTTACGCACACATCTTCAGTACTGTACTCGTTTAAAGCGGAGTCGACCTAGGGGAGGCCCGGGACCGGTTCAAATATTGGCCACACGTATTGGTCCTGAGCGGGAATCGAACTCTGGCGGCCGAGTTCGTAGTGCGGTGCGCTAACCACAGCGCCACCGCTCCCTCTAACCACTAAACTACCTTGTGCGCACACCTATTCAAGCATGGGTATGACAGCTTTACACGCGCGCGCATACACACACACACACGCGCACACACACACGCGCACACACGCGCACACACACACGCGCACACACACGCACACTTCACATTTGAAGATACGATCGCATAGGCAACGCACTCGAAGGCGCTGACCTCAACAACGTAACACAACCACCACAACAACAACAACAACAGTCTGCGCGTGTGTCGCACATGCACGCACCGAGGGGGGAACACCACTCGCATCTGTGGCTCGCTGCGAATGCCCCCTTATTCCTCGACTGCACGGCAGAGGCGCTCCACATCAGGCGTCACAATCACGACTCCAATTGTTGCCCCCCCCTCCTCCCCCATCGCCACCCCGCCCCCTCGACACTCATTCCACCGCGAGAGCAGCGGGCAATGCAGTCGCAGGAGTGCGACCACCGACCGTGTCCCCTTCTCCTCGCCCCTGCAGCGCGGAGCTAGAGGAACAACCCCCTTCTCGTTTCAACCCCGAGCCCCGAGCACGGCTGGCCGTACGCGCATCCTCAGCGCACTCGATGCATCTCGGCGGCCGACGAAGTCTTGATCGCGCCACCCTCGCCAGCGACCCGCACCCTTTGCGAGCACGACAGATGCTCGGCTGCGTTTTCTCTTTGCGCCTCGTCTCGTTTGTCTTCTTCGTCTTCTCAGCAGCAGCGGCATCAGCGGCATCAGCAGCAGCAGCAGCGTCAGCTGCTGTGATCCGAAGCCCAGCGAAGTGCAACGGCCGTGCCGAGGCGAGCGGTCGGATCACGCGCTCGTTCGGCTGGGGTGGACATTGCATCGCTTAAGAAGACTCATCCTCTGTTGTTCGTCATCATCATCATCGCCGCTGCTGCTGCTGCTGCTGAATAGCATCTCTTCCTGCGCGCATATGTGCAGAAGAATCGCTCCGTCCCCCCACGTTGTGTGTGTGTGTGTACACACACACGCGCACGTGAACAATACGATATGATATAATAATGTACAGCGCAGCATTAAGGGCACAGCAGCGTGTTGCTATTAATTAATTAATATTTTCGCCTTGCCGGGCGTTCGAGCGGACGGAGGTATAAGGAGGAGAGAAACCCGGAGCAGTGGCAGCTTAGCGGCGTTCTGTGCATCCCGGTCGCCCAGCCTCCGCGGTCAGAGTCGTTGGTCGCATTGGCGATACGGGATGAGTACGGCGTCGATCCATGCTCTGCTTACGTTCTGCCTTTTCGTCATCGAAATAATTACATGCGTCAGGTACGTTCGTCATCGTGCATCGTCCGGTCACCTTTGCTGTGTTTTTGTCCGCAAATGTCACTTGGCCAAACTTGGGTGGCCCATGGACATGCGTTTTGCGGTATGTGCGTATGTATGTTGAACTTCTTTCGCACCGTACGTGTGTGTGTGTGTGGAGTGAATAGACACATCGGATGTATTTTGTTCTGCTCTTGGTCTATCTTTTGATGAGATTGTATCGAATACGCCGGATTATATCTTCTTCCAAGCCAAAAAGTCCCATTATCGCATATGAAGTCGGCTTCTCAAATTGCCTTTCCCTTTGCTCTTCTGTGATTTCGTCTTCTCTGGCCACTTGCACGATCACCGTACCTCGATCCACAACATCCGTCTCGCTCTCTCGCTCCTCCACGCCCATGAAGTCAATGCGAAATTGTTTCGCATGTGCTTACACTAATGCTTGAACATAGCACAGCACCGAGCAATGAGAGAATGCGCGCTATGGTGAGCGCACATTTTTTGTTAAGGGCCGCGTTACAGCTGTCACCCGCTCTTAAGCCGCGACTTGTAGCGTCGGAGAGGTCAGGATGATCTGACTGGCGAGACTTGGCCGTGATTACTAACTTACACGCGTCAGCCCTTCGCTGATTATCCATGTGGTTGTCTGCACGTGGAAAGCTGGCGGCGTGATCAATCTCATTCAACGCAGACTGACGGCGTGGGGATACGGTGGATGTCATTGCCGTCAAGGAGATAGGAAATGCATGCGTGCCCCGTGTCCTCGTAGTGTAAAATCCAGCACGTGTATAAAGTAGCATTTGAAGTAACGTTAAGTTGAGCGATATTTTGCTTTTTTTAATCTCCAAAATTAAATTGCATTACAGAGACTGCTATATAAAAGAATTGTGCGTAATAAAACGCTAATTTCGTACGCTCGAGTTGAATTCCATTAGCGACAGACTACAATGTAACAAGACTACAAGGTGTTAGAACAACAACAAAAACCACGCACACACTAAAGTTAGTTTGTGCACACATGCCGCGTCAAGTAAAAGCCTCCAGAGTTCAGAAAGCGTGGCGGCGTCGACATTGAGGTCGATCCGAAATATCGTTGCCGTTGTCGTAAATGATCTTAACGCGTAAATAGTTCGTTTTTTGTCGGGGGAATTCGCAGCGTCAATCATATTGCGAAGTGTATTTGAGTATCCTTATTACGTTGACTCCATTAGCGTGCCACGAAGCCAAGGCGCCATTTTGACATGGGGGTTTTTTTCTTTCCGTTCGCACTGAGTGAGCTGCTGAGACAAAGACAAAGGTCCTCCCGTGTAGCCTTAACACACTTTTGGGGCAAGTGCTGTTAGCGAGTAGCACCTATGGAAGGTCGGCACGGCGCACGAGGGAGTGGGTGGTCAGCAACACGCCCGGCCGCCTTTGTCTCCCCAGTGGCGATGTTTACTCACCGGGTGCTCATTTGAGGCTGATTCGACCTAGGGGAGGCCCAGGACCGGTTCAGATAATCGTCACTGGTGTTAGCCATGAGCGGGAATCGAACTCGGCTCGCCTGGTTCGTAGCGCAGCGCGCTAACCAATGCGCCAGCAATCTCCACGTTCACACACACACGTTCACACACGTTTACCTACACGTGTACACACATTCATGAAAATACACCAACACACGTAACAGCAACCGACAACAATCGCCATTGATAACTAAGTGGCGGTGACATCCCACGGGCTTGTGCCAGGCTAGGTGCACGTTGAGGCCACGTGAAGTATGAAAGGCTGCATGGCCGTAGGTCACGGGATAGACCTCGGTGCCATGGGTTGACTGACTCAGGTTGACTGGCCGAGGCAACAGCTGTGCTTCTCACTGCGCAAACTTGCTGCGTTTTAGTCGCCTGTTGCTCCGCTCGTTGTTGTGAGCGTAGTTCCTCTGCACTCGGCTACTTCTGGAGGTGGACTGCCTCAAACTGTTCGGTAGCCGAATTTTACACCGCTGGTACCAATCATCGGCACGTCCACTCAGCTCCATATCTTTCTCGTATCACATCACTCCATCGCTTCTCTAGCCCGTGCCGCGCCCGTTTAGCACCCTTTATCCGGCCAAACAGAAGCTGCTTGGGCATGCGGTTGCTGGGCATGCGCGTTCAATGACCCATCCAACACAACCACACACACACACTCTCCGACACACTCTCTCCAACTCCTCAATAAGATGTCTGATTAATACGCACATCAATGAGCACATACACGCGCGCGCATGCATTTATTATCGGAGAATTGCCATTTCTCCTGCACGTAATTGAGACACGAGTCTGTGCGTGTGCGTGCGTGCAAGAGCATGCAAGAAATGTGGCCGTATCAATATGCGAGAAAAGAGTCGGGGGATGGACGGCATGCACTACCGTCAGGCTCCATTAGCCGTTATCGCCGCATGTGGCAGCTATTTTGACAGTCTGCTGTCTTAATAGCTTAGCGGGGGAATCGATTCGGGGGAGAGAAAAAAAATCCACGTGCCATCCAACGCAGCGTGCTGTCTGTGAATATAACACACACACACACACGCGGAATATATATATGCGAAAAGCGGAACCGATAGACTGTAATGGAAACTGATGTGGCTGTTTAAATTCTAGCTGAGAGTGAGAGAAAGAGAGAGATACTGGAATGGATGGAGGTCGGTGTGGGGGCGTAGTAGGAAATGCAATTGTGCAGCAAGCCAGGCAAACAACATCGCATACGTGACACACCAGGCAAGCCAGCTCGGTGAAGTATCTAAGCAATACGCAAGTTAAACTATCTGGCACAAAACCTCCCTTCCCCCCCACACCACCACGTCTACGATGCGAGCTTAATAACATTGCTTTATCATCACAACATTCGTTGCTCGAGGCTGCAGAAATCTTCCACCCTTATTAACAAACAAAACAACTCATCTGTGTATCGGACACCAGAGTCTCTGAAGGCGCGCGCGCTCGCGTGTGTGTTGTTGGACGGGAGGTGAGGAACGACGTCCACTCCCTCGCCTCGGCTGTGAACGCGTAGCCACGAGAGGAGTGAGAGATGTGCTGAGACGTACGATGCGGACGCTGCTGGCGATCTTTCGCACGGGACGGAGGGTCGCGGCGCACTCGACGTCAGTTTGGTGGCACTTTTTTGTTGTTGTTAAATCCACCAAATTCGCTCGTGGCCCCCTGTGAACGCGGGTTCGTCGTGTACATTGCGCTTGTCCTCGTTCGGGCGCTGTTGCCAATCCACTGCTGGATGAATCCCACCCCCCCTCTCCCCTTCCACGTCGCGTTGGTCGTGGGGTTATTTGAGCGTAAATTTTAGTTTAACACTTAGTAGGCTTTGACGATCAATATCATCCACAATACAGGTTTTTTAGGGTTAGATCGCGTCAATATATTAAATGTGTCGTTAAACCCGCAACCACCCGACACAGCCAACTAGTAAGGGTTGTCACGTAAACTAGTACAGCACTAACCGGTATGTTGGAGAGCCAAGCCACAACATTCATAATCTGAGCACGACGTTTCGCCAGTAATTACAACTAGCTTCATCAGGCGACAGCCAGATTTGTGGAGAAGTCCACCTGTATGTATTTAATCACGTTGGTCGGAGTCGGTGAAGACGGGGAGTATTGACTTGGGAGCATATAAGTGCAGTACAACAATGCATTTTGCTGCACTGACCGCTGCTGCCCAAGACATAGAGCCTCACGACACCGATGGCAAACCTGTTTGTCACCCATCCAAGCAACGTCCAGCCTTCCCAGCTTTGGCGAGACCGGCAACATTCTAGACGATTCGGTCAGCCTGGTCATTAGCGTGTCACGGAACGTGCATTAGGCCGTAGATGGAGAGCCGATCCGTCATGTAATGCGCGCTCGGTTATTAAACTAATTTACAACAACAACAAAGACGCCGGATTTACGCGGATGCAAGCGAGTGACACTGTCAATCACGGCTAAGCTGTTTTACTCTGAATCTCAATCGCTCCCAAACAATGCATCAACGCGGGAGAAATCTACTTCGGGCGAAATGAAGCAGTCATCAGACGACGATTTACAACCGAACCAGCCTCGGCAGGCGCCCGTGTCCTCCTATTCACACATCCCGGCTGGGTTCATGATTGATAAGCTTACTGAATGAGGAATGCGTAACGGAAAGGCATGAACAGCCCTAAATCCAATCGCTGTTCACGGCTACTTAAAGCGCACATCGAGGTTCTGAGCACCACACTGAGATTTCAACGACGTGGGGCCTCCGCCTCCCCTTCTTCTCCGCCTTCATCGGTTTGTGGACCTACACGGATGTCGCATTGCCTCTGGGCGTGTTCCATGATTCGTCGTCGTTTCCATTTTTAGATTTGTCAAAAAACAATTGGTTGCCCCTTTCTCTGAATTTATCCCCTTCCCCCCTAGTTTTCTCCCCTTTGCGATTCGTATTTTCGTGCTTGTCTCGCCATTTCACGTGCTTGGAGATACTGCACTGTATTTAAGAGCCGCATAAGTGCAAATTCGTATCCCTAACCCCTTATTTGTGTGTGTCACCCCCCCCCCTCCTTTATAATCATAGCTTGGCGCAGCCCCGCCTCGCTGGCCCTGCAAAAACACCCCAGCCGGTGCAGCTCTCTCCGTCCGATTTCCTGGACAAGCTCATGGGGAAAACATCCGGGTACGATGCTCGCATCAGGCCAAATTTCAAAAGTAAGGAAGTCAATTTGTCTGTGTGTGTGTGTGTGTGTCGTACAAATGCTGATGATGATGCTGCTGCTGCTGTTACTGCTGGGCACCACGGTGACCAGCTGTTAACTACCTCGCCTGGTATACAGGAGATCGTGGGTTCGATCCGGACACTGACGCCTGCTGTATATTTGGAGTTTGCATGTTCTCCCCTTCGTTACGTAGATTGTTCTCCTGGTCCTCCGGTTTTTCCCTCCACATTTAGAATCAAAATGCGTTGAGAGTATGTGGCTGCTATAAATTTTCACGTGATAAGCCACTTCGTCGAGCTATCATTTGTGATAGCCAGGTCGCTTGTGAAAAAGAGGCATACAGCTCAGTGGGCCTTACCTCGTGAGATTAAAAAATATAGTTAACTCGTAACTTGACCCTGGATAAGGGGGCTTGCCAGCCAGTGTTTTATTCTAGATTTGAAGCTTTCGTGACTGCAAGGATTCATACTCTTAGGTTTTTCGGTAAAGTCACGTAGGTAAAAAAAATAAAAATATGATTGAAATAATAATATATATTTTATTTCTATTATTATTATTTCAATTATACTTTTATTATTTATTTTTTACCTACGTCACTTTACCGAAAAATCTAAGAGTATGAGCCAATGGTTTAGCCTTGCAGCGAGGAGCTGTCCATGGTTCTGAAAAAGCTGCGCAGGCAGCGTAAAGGATTGAACAAGAAAAGCGTTGTTTAAACGACATCGGCACACGCCCGTGGGTTGATTTCAGCGTTTGAGAAAGCGAATATGGTTTGTTAGACATGGCCCAAAGTATGCACTTTCACTACCTTCTGTCGAAAGCTAAATGCATTTTACTTACACGGGAATATTTCGCTGAGACTCGAGACTTTCTTTTTCCAGGACAGTCCTGTTTTTTCAGATGTTTTAGCCCATTCAATTCGCTCTTGTGGTAAGGGAAAGCGGAGTATCCAGATGAATATCACGACACTGCCTGATATACAAGAGCATGTTATTGTTTAAACAATTAATGGCACGATGGTATTTTATTATGTTGTGACATAGGGACAGTTTTCCATTGTTTCAAACATATTTGTAAGTATTTTTTTTGTGTTTGGATGTAAAATCTTACAGATACACAATGGGATATAGTAATATCACTATGGGTCATATATTTGCACTTCATTATAAAAAAGGCACTTTGGTAATTCACCATATACATTATCAGGCAGCTGTAGGGATTAAAAGGCTGAGTTTATGGCGACTGGCCCTTTGACAAGCAAGCTAGTAGCTAAGTTATTTAGTCACTATTATTAAGACAGCCTGGTTTGTGATTGGACCAAAAACAATATTGGGCCATAATATCCCTGCATTAATAACTAGACAGCCAAACAATATGCGGCCATGTGAGATGTCACTAGAAAATGCAGAACATTCAAACTATTACCTTTTACAAGGAATCATGTCTGCATTATCCACAATACTTGTGGTCAGAATGCAAAAAAAAACATACTCTAATAAGAGATGCGTTGTCTTTGAAACTGATTGGTCCACACCAGAGACAGATTTATTTTGAGCCTCGTCTCAAACAGTGTTAGACCAGAGGACGCCAAAAGGCGAATAGCACAAAGACAACGCACTATCAGAGTAATGAGAGCTCGGGATAAACATCTACATCATGGGACCTGTTTTGCCAATACCAAAATATGAGAATCGTTTTTTTCCCCCTTGTTTCTGGTAAAATAACTATTCTAATTCAAAGAATTAGCTAGAAAATACGAGAAGCACATATCCACATTTACACATTACAACCACGTGCATCTGGCAGCTACACTACTCGATTGATCGCATATTGTGCTGTCAATATTGGTGTTACAGATCACTCTCTGCACTGGGATATGTGCCAAAACACAATATTACTCTGTAGTGTTTTAAAATATATTGGATCTATTATTGCAATCGTTGATTCAAACTATCTTTGTGGAAAATAAAAAATGTATGATTCATATGCTAACAAATTGCAGTGCTTTCTTAATTAATAATGTATTGGCTTGGCAGTACAATGCTTCCTTGATTGGGTTGAAAATCGTTGCACATTACATCTAGTATGTTAATAAACGGTGGGAACTGAATTTATCCACAAATGTGAAGCTAATTTCAAGAAATAAACTGAAAATGTACATTATTTCGTTAAAGTTTGGCAGGAACAAACCAGAATATTTACTCATGAACTTGTATCTATCTATAATAGTCACCCAAACATAAATTATACGCAACTGCAAACTACACCAAAGCAAGAACTTTCACTGACAAATTGGTCTTTACTTTGTTTTATCACAATGTGCCATCAAACAAACTTCCCTCATTGCCAAATGTATTCTCATTGCGAATTCATGTCCACAGTTTGTGAAACTGAATTGTCATACCAGCTTTTATCCACCTGTAATTCCAAGATGTTCCCTTTAAAATGATTTAATACTTTGGCATACGGTTCAGAAACACGGTCATTCACACAAAAATAAATGGAACAGTGAGCGAAATGTTCACAAAAGAGCACGGGGTCACGCACGATTGGAATTACACTGAGAAACAGAAAAATGAACGCATGGATTAGAGGGCATACACAGGTTTAATGTTTGTTCTTTCGGTAAATTCACGTAGAAGGGAAATAATAAAATAAAATAAACATAAAACAATAAAATGATCATGACGTTTCGACTGCAACACAAGCAATCGTCATCAGGTGTGAAATCCACAGCAAGAAAATTTGAAAAGAAGTGATTGCTTGTGTTGCAGTCGAAACGTCGTGAGAATTTTTATTGTTTTTTTTATTTACCTTCTACGTGACTTTACCGAAAGAACCAAGAATATGGATCCCTGCAGGCACGAAAGCTTTAAATCAAAATGTTAGGTTTAATGTTGTCATTCCAACTGTTCGGAGTAGTAAGTGAGCTTGCGCAGGACGACATCACGAGAAGGGATGACATCCAATCAAGCGCAGCGAGGGAGTGGCAGCCGACAGTAAATCCACCGAGGAGATGGAGCGATTAAATCAACTCATGTACAGGTGCTATGTGAATTATGACATCACGGGGTCGTAAGATGTGATGACGGCGTGGAAAGAAGATCTTCATCCAACAGCGGATCGTGCATGGCTGATGATGATGATGATAATGAATGGTTTAAATCCAGAGTCGCGTAGGTGACAACCAGAAGCTGCGATTGGGGTTAAACTAAAAATGTTGAAAGGAGAAGTCCTTCATGCCACTCAAATAACTTTAACGAGGACATCGACAATTGGTAATAGTGTTCTTTCAATGACAACCTTCCTACCGTAACATATTTAAAAATTGCTTGAACGGAACCTTTTCATCATTGCAAAGTTATTGCAATTGTACAACACTCGACTGAAATTATTTTAATAGGTTGGGTATGTTTCTGAAATGTCAGAGATGAAATTCACTAAAGTCACATTAGTCAGCCAGCCAGAAGGCAAATCAGGCTAACCATGGTAGATCACTGTGCATTTATAAAGTTATTCTTGGGTTCGCAATAAGAAAAAGAGTCTATGTAATGTTCTCAGGATGTAGTCCTTAAATATTGGTTCGTAAATGCTGCTTAATATTTATAGTGTGGATATTTTACTGTGCTTTCATGAGACAAGATGATGATTATGGTGATGCTTATGATGATTACAATTGCAATGTTTATGATGATGATGATCATGCTACATTGATGATGATGATGATAATAATAATGATTATTTCCAACTGTGCCAAGTAACCTTTTACTGAACAATAATGATGATGTTCCATATGCAGCTTTGCAAGATAAGTCATAGCCATGCAATAAACAATGCTATTGATATCGAACGCATTTGCAATTCTGAAATAGCATGAAATAATACAAATTCTGCCTTAGGCTTAATTTGATCAATTTTTTTTTTAAGCAATAAAACATGCAAACGTTTCTGTGTAATTGACACTTTGCAGTTCTATGCTGGGAGCCCCTTGGCGGAGCCAAATGCGGTGCTGTAATCGAGACAGAGCTGAGACGTTTGATAATAATTTTAGACATCTATCACCACCATCCACTTAATGCTCAACCTGCCGATCGCAGGAACAACTCTCAAATGCCGTTTTGGCATTTCATTAATTTAGCGGTGCCATTTGAGTGAAAATGTTCAGAGTACATTAGGAGAACCCCTTCGTTTCAAACTACCATTAACTGCTCAATTAACAGACTGCACTGTGCTTGTAGATGCAACTGGTACATTGCAGGGCCAATTGTGAGTCAGGTCATCATGCGAAATTTGTTTTGCACTGCATTATTCAGTTTAACACGTAGTAGGCTTTCGCGACCAATATTATCCATAATAGAGATTTTGGGTGAGATCACGTAAATATAAATGTGTGTCGTTAAGCCAGCCACCATCCCACAGGGCCAGTTTGTCGTGCAAATCAAACATGCCAATTCGTTACTAGTTCAGCACACCGGTGGGTTGGAGAGTAAACCCACAACATTTACAATTGTCGTGCATTATGCAGTTTACATCTTACGTGTATTTGAGATGTTTAAATATGCAGAGCGATTAATGTGTATTTGCGGGTTGGATTTTATGCCGTAATTATTTAAGATCACGGTGGCAACTCATTTACAATGATTACGCAACGCATTGAGGATTACTTTGTGCAGGTACTGCGGTTGTAAATAATCACCTGACTTAAGTAAACAGTAATGACACGATTCTATTCTCTTACATTCTTTCATAAATTGTTTTGATGTTAATTGAGTACATGAAACTGAAACAGATAACTAAACAGAAATAACACTTCAAGGGCGCAATTGCGACACTGCAAGCTCGAGAGAGAGAGAGCCACCTCCACACCAACGCCAGAGGGTGTTTTGGCCTACTCTTCCACACTTGCCAGATGGCTCAGAAGAGTTGGAAGTGCCTACACTTTACCCTACTGCACGCGACCTGCCCATCGATTAACCGTGGTGTCCACATGTATTATGCTGGGCGGGCATAGAAACAGGGGGTGGCTTGAAGGAATCTCCCAATTGTTTCAATTACCGTGCTAGGAGGTAAAAAATTAACCCGTAAAAAAAAAGTTTTTCACTATAAATCCTTTATATGCGTGGCGGCTAGAGTCCTCTCGTCCTCTGGCTTGAGATGGCTGCCACCTATGGGTCAGATGATTGCAGCGCAAGTATTAAGCAATTGGTAATTAAATATAATTTTTTGTCCTAAAAAGTGTACAATTTTGGAAAAAAAAATTCACGAACATTAATTGTCACGCACAACGAGTCTGTGTGGAAAATGTCAGCTCGATTGGATCACGGGAAGTGGGTTAAAAAACGACCGAAAGATTTGCACGGTCGTAAGCAAGCAAGCAAGCACGCAAGCAAGCAAGTGAACTTAATATAACTGATTTTAAAAGGTCCAGCGTGCTCACCATGACACTGTGGCAAAATAAATAAATCAAACATATTGCAATGAGCAACCCTTTACATCATATGCTTGTCAATTATCAAATGTTACACACGCACACACACTCAATTACGGGCAGAGGGCAGTGCAGAAGATAATAAAAACATTGTCGTACTATACTTCTATGCTCCTCCATGTTGTGCTGCCTGCCTTCATCTGACCAGCTTGGTGTCATGGGGGTCTCATAACCCCCACGACCCGCACAGCGTTGGGAGGTCATCATCCAGCAGTGGATTGACAAAAGAGTTGCACACGTATAATGTGATGTCCCGTCACATTATTCACATCTATATAAGTTCTTCAGCCAGTGTTTTATATGGCAAGACCGATATGTTTTTTTTTATTACATATAGCTGCACATTTTACCGAGTTCAGAAGAGTGACGATCTGAGTGGACACTCACGACAATGTGAACTAACATCCCTCTGGTTGGGAGCCTGTGCTCAACCCAACTAGTCTGACCCTGCCTTTCGTGCCATTAACATCCATTTCAGCAGATCACATAGCAGGAGAGCATTACACATTGTTACAGTGTTTACAAAACTATATAAAGTGGTGTTAATTTGCTTTCTTTGTTGGACTATGACAAGGCTATGATGAGTAACTAATTCGTAATTACACGGATTTGTTAATAACAATAACAACAACATCTGATCTCGTCAAGCAAGGAGCATGAACCCATCACGTGAACTCTGGTCATCCTCGCAGCAGCTTTTGGCTAGCCATCGCTTCTGCGGCCGTCTGGAACGCTCTTCCTCCCGATATTCGGAAGCCACTGAAGCAATGCACTTTCAAATCGAAATTTAAACTAATTTTTTTAGAAGTGCTTTTTTGTATTTACTGTCGTGTCCTTCACTCACACCTCTGATTAGCACGGTTGGCTATGTACAGTGCGAACAAAGTTCAGCATACATACATACATGTTAGCGGCTTACTGCAGTGTGTATTGGTAAATCTTATGCTAACAAGCATCATAATTAATTCACTGTATGCTGTGCTGCTACACTGAGTGGTAAATATTATTGATTTATCCCCAGAGATTCCATATACATTATTACTTTTTGCCGAGACACATGGCGACTATTTATACTATAATAAAGATGCAATCAGTTACGTTTTGTTTTGCTTTTTGCCTTTTTCACAGTTTTGTTAAAATTTTGCTACGAGTGTGTGGTTCCAAAATTGTGAAGATTCCCTTTGGAAATCTCACAAAGCAGAGCCGTCACCTGTTTCAAAAATATCTGTGAAACATTTTTCAGAGGCCTTCTCTAAAAAGCTTTCAAGGGGCCTTTTTAAATCCTTTACACAGTAAGGACAAAGACATATCCCCCGTATAGGTTTAACAGACTGTTGGGGCAAGTGCTGTGAAGGTCGGTACAGCACGAGAGGGGGCAGGTGACCAGCGCCACGCCCGGCCGCCTTTGTATCCCCAAGCGGCGATGTTTACACACCGCACCGGGTACTCATTTAAGGCTGAGTCGACCTAGTTAAACGTTCCCACACACTCTTTATTACACGTTGTTTTGTTGTTGTTGTGGTGGTGCAATAATTGGTGGCTGACTGAGACCATCGCTTCCCTCGCAATTGAGAAATTGGTTAAATCACAGGTGGTGGCCTGGATTCAAATCGACGATCTTATCAGTGCCGGCTCACTGCTTAGATTTCCAAGCCAGCAGGCTGCATCGCGTTGCTTTATTGATGCCCTGCCACGTAGAGGAACATTCATATTCACTTGGTATGTTCGGTGAAATGCAATAAGCAGGCACGAGGTACGTCGTCTCGGTAAACTAACGAAAGTGTACGCGGTAGTTTCACACTGGGCGATGTAGAAACATTTGATCATATTTCGTTTTTTTTCTTTCCCGTAGACAAAATCGTTAAGCGTCCGTGCTTTATCTCCGCACCGTCAGGAACAAATCCCAGGCAGATTTTGAAAGATGCCGGCCTTCGGGCATTTTCAGTGCGCACTGAGTCAATCTGCACGCGAATGGAAATGATTGACTCGTGTGCGGAAAGATAGTCTGGAGTTCTCTTCTGGCATCTGGGTGTTAGAAGCACAGCTTTACGCCCTCACGGACATAGGAGGCTACTATATATTGCCGGGCTGGGTGGTTGGTGTTGTTGCAGTGTGATTTTTTTTATTACTACCACATATTCCCCTACCTCGCATTATCGTGCGACCTCTTGCAATGTGAAATGTCCCATTTGAGCCTCCTTTCGTGTCGTAGAATGGAAGCTGGCAACAGCAGCCCCCTTTATCTTCCAGGCTCCTTCAAGCACCGTCTCACATATCACAATTCAACACAATAACAGCGAATTGTGAGCGGCACACCTTTGCACATCCAACACTCGGGAAGGATTAACATTCAGGTGAACGTATCTCCCCCCCCCGTCTGTTTAACCACATACGTGTGGAAGATTTGTCTCTGTCGCCCCGGATTATCACACACCACCTGCTTCTCCTGCCTATTAAAATGCCTGCAACAACAAAAAAAACCCACCTCTAATCAGTTGTTTTCTGGCGAGGGCTAATGACTGCTACTCCGACTTAATTATTGCATCCGCAATCAGCGTGTGAACTCCATTTGCCAAACACATCTCAGTTGGGAAGAATGCATATTAGACAATTATCACTTGGACATCACTCGCGGTGGCAAGATGCCCAGTGGTGGGAATAATTTAACTTTGTCAACACATTTTTGTTCACATTGGCATCACTGCAATGAGAGTTGAATGCTCGCGTTGTGCCTGCTGATGACTTGAACAAAATATAAACGAATTCTATGGGAGTGCTATCGAACAAGAATGTGGCTTCGGGCTGTTTCTTTCGCAGAATAATATTAAATTGTTCAATACGCACAGTTTATGGTGCACTTATAAACACAGTACTGGCGGTGTTACGGTCATTGGCAGATACTTGTACGCGGTCAAGAAAATCAACGGTGATTCGCTGCTCAGATGCATATCAAGGCAGTGCCTATCTGTTGTACGTAGCCCTGGAACAGTGATGCAATTTCGACATTTCTATGGCAGGGGTGAATCTATCCCCTCCATAGGACTACTTCTTCTTCTTTCGTGTGGCTGATGTAGATGCAGAGCAGCAACTGCAATAAAGCATTCAGGTGGTCAAGCCAGACAGCTGGGATATCTCTCCTTCGTCTTTGTAGATCAGGGCATTGCCTTGCTATATGTTGTATGATCTGTCCTCGATGACCACAGTCGTACACTGGAGCGTTTTTTATTTTGCATTTGTGCATCAGTTATCCGCGTCTGCAGCCATGGTTTGTGCGGTGAATGCGGCTTAGGGTGGCCCGTGAGCTTTGTGGAAGATCAAACCCAGGGAGATCTTCTGCGTTGGGTCTCTCACAAGGTGGTGCTTGTTTGGGACAACCACTCTTGACTTGCTCACAAATTGGGTCTCGTTTTATTGACCCCCAGAGGGTTGATTGGTTGAGTCGACGCCCAGCCAGGATTTTAACTCTGCAACCTCTCCATTGCGAGCTGCGAGCTCTCCCGCCAGGCCTCTTCCATGCACGGGAGTGGTACATTCCAAATTAATTCGCTAACTCTTGCACAGTCACACGTGGTGTGGCCTCACAGGTAAAACATTAACCCGTAAAAATAAAGTTTTTCACTATAAATCCTTTATATGCGTGGCGGCTAGAGTCTTCTCGTCCTCTGGCTTAAGATGGCTGCTACCTATAGGTCAGATGATTGCATGCCAGCATTAGGCAATTGGTAATTAAATATAATATTTTTGTCCTTAAAAGTGTAAAATTTTTGAAAAAAAATTTCACGAACATTAATTGTCACGCACAATGAGTCTGTGTGGAAAATGTCAGCTCGATTGGATCACGGGAAGTGGGTTAAAAAACGACCGAAAGATTTGCACGGTCGTAAACAAGCAAGCGCGCAAGTGAACTTAATATAAAGGATTTTAAAAAGGGCATTGAGTTTGATAGCTTTCAATGGTCTGCGCTACCAACATGGGAAATCAAACGTCTGCTGCATGCAGTGAACCGTTACGCACCCCAAGTGTCATGCGACGAAAATATCGTGATAACAACTTGAGAAAGGCCAAGAGCAAAACTTCTGCCCCGTCTGTCGGGGTTAGCAGCCCGGAAAATAGTTCAGCGTCTGGCACCAACCACGTGCAGGATACCTCTCGCTGTCGCCGTGGCGACGGAACACGTGGCGACTTCGGTTTGCCAGCAGAATATTCAGCATAGGTTGCAAACGGGTTTTGATTCCTTACCCGTACCCGTACCCGGCCGCACCAGGGTCGCAAACGGGTACGGGTATCGGGTACCTGATTGCGACCTCTGAGATGAAGCCATGTTGCAGGCGCGTGTGGGTTGATTCTAGGAACTTGAATTGTGAGAAGAGACAAGACGTTGGGAAATGAGTGACAACCAGTTACTCACGAGTGATTCACGGTCTACCCGTACCCGGCCGCACCAGGGTCGCAAACGGCTACCCGTACCCGGCCGGGTACGGGTACCCGGGTATCGGGTAGGGTACGGGTATCGGGTACCCGGTTGCGACCTCTGATATTCAGTCACAAATACAGCGTGGGCAGTAGAGGGCGGTGCATGGAAAAAAAGGTCATTGCTGTACAGTACTTCTATTCTCCCATGTCTACGTGGTCCAGCTTCACCAACCCACGCTGATCAGTGTCGCACAGGGCGGTCTAGTTAACCCTGACGAAGAGTGCAGTGTAGGGAGGCCCTCATCCAGCAGTGGATTGGCAAAGGGCTGTACATGTATACACTAAGGAAGACATGAGTTAGCCAAAGTGAGTTAATGTGCTCATTGCATCGATTTAACAGTATTTAAATTTAAACCGTCACATGTTGTCTTTGCTCGAATATGGGCACTTTGTGAAGACTCCAGCGGTTCAGTGCGAAAAGAAGCAAAAAGTGACCTCATTAAATATGGATTTAAATTAATTAGCATCCGTAAAAAGTTAATGAAACATAAATCAATGACAAAAAAGATAATCTACATACATGCATACATTAATTAACACTCGGGAAATGGGGCGTATCAAATGCACAGTAGAATGACTGTCGCCAAAATACTTTATTTCTTGTACTGGGCTATAATGCTGACAGAATCTATTTGAAACTTAAAAGAACTTCGTTTTACCGACTTGTAAACACATTCATGGAAGCCCTTTTATTTTTTAAAGAAAAAACTGAGACGAAATTATATATGCGCAGTTTACCTTAACCAGCACGATCACTCAAAGATTCCGTCTCACCTTTTACACTGTGAGGGCAAATTTTGACACAAGGTCTGCGTCTCAATATGGGATGGATAGTTCACATGCAAATGTGCATTTTTTTCCTCCACTCCTGGGTTTTTTTGGATGCCCTTTAAACACAAGCAACGTGCTGGGGTAACTAAATCTCTTCACCCAGCCTGCTATAAATTGCCGGTTGCATCACAGTGTCGAGCCAAGTCTGAGGAGAGCTTCTGAATACATTTCCTGAGTTTTATCCCTCCACAGATCGTGGGTTCAAATGACGCCTGCATAGTTGGAGTTTGCAAGTTCTTCCCGTGGTTACATGGATTTTTCTCCGGGTCCGTCGGTTGTTCCCTCCACATTTAGAATCAACATCACGCGTTTAGAGTCGTTGGCTGTCGCTATACATTGACACGTGATAAGCCACTTGGTTGAGCTATCATTTGTGGCCAGGTCGCTTCTGAAAAACAATCATACAGCTCAAGGGGCCTTGCCTGATCACGTATCACTACCCACAACATCTCCAGTTAAGTGGGGTCAGCCCGGATGACCATCGGATTGCTTTAGCGGGGGCCGCTGTATATTTTGTTTACAATTGCAATGCATAGAGTGGTGGTGCAAGGAACCTGCCTACCCGAGTTCAATTCCCTGCCACAGCCAACATCGATGGCAAGGGACATCAGAACTTGCGATGCCTCTCCCCCCCCCATTCACCAACAGTCTTGTGAAGTATACCCACTAAAATCACCCAGGAATGTCCTTAACGCTCGTGACGTTAGCAGGTGACGTCCTCCAAATGGACCCCCCCCACCCCTCCTTATTAATAATCATGAGCGGGTGACGTCACTCAAAATGCAGTCCCCCCCCTCACTAATAATCATGAGCAAGTGACGTCACTCCACATCGAAAAACCCCCCTCATTAATATTAATTAGCAGGTGACGTCCTCCAAATGGACACCCCCCCATTATTATTACCTACTATGAGCCAATAATGTCTGTGTGCAACGTTCGTGATGTCACACAATGTCGAACAGCCCTCCTCATTAATAATTATGAGCAGGTGACGTCCTCCAAACGGACACCCCCCCATTCATAATAATTAGCGGCTGACGTCACTCCACATGGGGGGGGCGAGGCGCCTCCTCCCCACTCTGCGGCGTCAACTTACAACCCTCACTACAAAGGCAGAACCCTCACGTCACGCGGTCTCCGCTGTTGAGACATCAAAGTAAAAAGGACGTCACGATGAACAAGGGATTATAACCTTAAAATGAAATAGGTCTGTGTCACCGCGCCCTTACAAATTGCACACGTATGGATGCAATGAATATCACGTGGCGGGCTGCTTTTCGCTTGCAAGTTTCAGATTTACTGCAATACACCCGTTCTTGGACGGGCAAAAGGCTCGTGCTAAAATAAATATAGGGTGCTTCAAACACTCTTTGACTTTTTGAAGCTATGAACATTACATTTGTTATCATGTCACTGTGTAGTATTATCAGTTTTTTTCCCATTAAAAACGATAGTCCCATGTGAGTGTTAACATTTTTTTGAAGCACCCTGTACATGACCAACACGGCATGGGTAGACCTTCATCCATTGGTGGATTCAGACTGGAAGTCACTCTGTGTCTAATTTGTACAACTGGAGGGTATTTTCTTGTTGTCACGCGTTCTCAGTCCACTGCCTGAAATGCATAATTTGTAATAATTGTATTTTTTTACATGTATTTATTCATTTCTTAAACATCTGTGGCGAGCAGGGTAATTATAAGAGTTGTTAAATGCTGTTGTGGTTTTATTTACAGATAATGTGGCGTTACACGTGCACTGTTGTGATCTTGTGTTCGAAGCGTAAACATTAATTTTGCCTTCATGTGTACTTGTTTGTACAAAGATAATAACAATTTATCATATTAGCAAACAGGGAATTACTATCCATAATAGAGGTTTTTTGGGGTTAGATCGCGTCAATATAAATGTGTCGTTAAACCTGCCACCATCCGAAGCAGTCAATCAGTAAGATTTGTCACGTGAACAAAACGTCGCCAATCCGTTACTAGTTCAGCACACCGGTGTATTGGAGAGTAAACCCACAACATTAACAAATCGAGTTCGACGTTTCGCCAGTAATTACAACCTGCCTCACCAGGCAACAGGCAGAGCTGCGTCGGGTGGTGGTGGGTTTAACGACACATTGATATTCATACGATCTAAACCAAAACACCTCTGTTATGGATAATCTTGGTCAGAAAAGCCTACATGTTAAACTGACTAACATCTATCGGGAAGTATTACTCAATTATTGGTTGTCTGATGCTCTTGCGCCCACAGATGTAAGACATATCAGTAATTCTAAACGATTCTGCCTAACACTATGGGAACCTCATTTGCCAGTAAAAATATGATAATTGGTTTTTTTACCCTTCTATCTGGCAACAAAACTGACACCTTTTTACAAGGAGTCATGTTTGCATAGACCGCAATACCTGCAGTCATAATACAAACAAAAGACATAACTCTGATAATGTGCACTGTCCTTGAAGTTGATTGGTCCACACCCGAGACAGCTTTCCTTAGAGCCGAGTCTCACATGGGTTGGACCAGATGACGCCAAAAGGCGCACAACTCAAAGACAATGCACCATCAGAGTATGAGAGCTCGGGGTAATCTTTTACACTAAGTTTAGTAATTGGTTGCATTGGTTGCATTGCGAGCAAAATAGTGGTAGGCTGAAGGGTTGCTTATTATTTAAATGTAAATTTGTTGCTTTTAATTTTAAACTTTGCAGAGAATGAGTCAACACTGTTAAAATGATGCCTTTGTCAAACTTGTGCTTAACAGGTGTCAGCGTCAGTATAAATAGCCTTCAGTGGATTTGGGGATTTATCTTCAAATACAAAACTATAAGAAGTTCAAGCCGACTGTGACATGCGGCAGACTAATAGTGTTGGCCGTGTTTGCTCTGCCTTGCATCGCATTTTAAAACAAAGGCGTTCCTCAAACATCAACAACCAGAGAGAGAAAACACAAAAATGCACCTTACTCTGATCAAGTTGCTGTTACCAAGATATATATATTGTCTGTTTTTGTTATTTATATTCTCCACTCCCATGCTAATGAGCATATTGAGTTATCCTATATCATATTAGGGATGTCGTAGTGGCGACATATTGACTACCTCATCTGGTATACCAGAGGTCGTGGGTTCGATCCCGATCCTGACGCCTGTATATTTGGAGTTTGCATGTTCTCCCCATGGTCGCGTGGATTTTTCTCCAGGTTCTTCGGGTTTTTCCTTCATATTTAGAAGCATGCGTTTAGAGCATTTTGTTGCTATAAATTTCCACACAATAAGCCACTTCGCTGGGTTATCATTTGTGGCAGGTCGCTTCTGAAAAAAAATAGCTACGTAGCTCAGTGTGCCTCACCTGGTAAAATAAAAAGACGTGTGTGTTTAGTGTAAACAAAAACACGTTTGCTGGATGAATTCCTGCCTGTATTCCTACCCGGCTGGCTGGCGCGCTGCCAGAACGTACGTGCGCGGCGGTGACGTCATCGTACACATCTGCGTGATGACGTCACCCGAATCCCTGTCCATCGGGCTGGGTTCGTGCGTAGCGCGGCTGGCTGAGAGGGGGAGGGATGGAGGGGGGTGGAGGGAGAAAGGGGGGGAGAAAGGGAGGGTCCTTTAACGTCTGTCAGTTTACCGACATTGATTCAAGGCAAGCCCGACTCTGCTGATGAGACATTCTATGTCGAAACCGGTCCAGAGTTTTGCTCGCACTGAATTGATATTCCTGAAATTATTCATTCCCAGCAGGGGGAGTGTGGCTCTGATGGGTTGCATAAAGAATACTTGCATTTTTTAGGTGGATAGATATATTGCGGAGATATATTAGCTGCGTATCTGTTGTGTTATCAAGATGAGGTTCTTAGAAGTCCCAAATGTACACGATCAAAGCAATCTTGATTTTAAGCTTTCGTGACTGCAGGAATCCATACTCTTTGGTTCTTTCGGCAAAGTCACGTGGGTATAAAAATAATATTAATAATAGATCACGACGTTTAGATCGCAACACAAGCAACCGTCATCAGGTGTGAAACAAACACAGCAGGAGGACTGCTGACGTTTCACACCTTATGATGGTTGCTTGTGTTGCGATCGAAACGTCGTGATCTATTATTGTTTTATACCTACGTGACCAATTATCAAAGCACTTTCGTACGCATGTTTTTTTTACCACAAGTGTGTGTGGTTAATACTTATAATAGGTGTCTAATTGGTATTTGAATTTCTGAACACTTGCATTATTGCGGGAAAGGGTAAAGCCTATTCTTTAGTCATCATTTTTTTGTCAAGAAAAGTTTAGAGCATTTTAGTCAGTTCTCAACGTAAATATTTATAATGCTTTACAACTGCAATAATGCATTAGGCTTGTCTGTCTATCTGCCTATCGCTAATGTGAGGTCATGATAACTATTGTAACGATGATCCAGTGTGATACAAACGTTAGTATAAAGTTGTGTTCAAATTAGGGACCTACCCGTGAGAAAACTGGTTTTAAAAAAATCAAGGATTTGACAAAATATCGGGGACATAAATCACGTAAAAATTACGATTTGCAAACACATAATCCACCCATATACATGACTTGTGTTCCTTATTTCCTTAATAGAGGAGGTTGTGGTGGTGGTGGTGTTTGAGACTATTCTGTCTCGTTGAAGTCAGCATGGAATACGCGCTTCGGACAGTGGGAATCTGAAGTGTGTCTGCGTACTTTGCCTGCTACTGATTTCACAGGTTCACAATGCCGTTCTGTGCTGTCCCCTTTCTCATTATAGCGTCCATTTCCGTGCCGAGTGTTCCACGTGTCTGCCATCCAGAGTGTCCGCTGCATGTTTATCCATGGCCAGACGCTGACCGCCGTGAAGAACGGTACATTTCATTCCACGCGGTGAGACACAAAGCGTTTAATCTGCGTCTGCTCGTGAACATCCCACCCTGTGTACACTCCTGACTCAACGTGTTTCCTCGTTTTTGTTACACGGAATGCTTTCCCTTTCTGCTTTGCGCGTCCAATTCTTTACAATAATTCATACGGTCGTTTGTTAATTTCCCTCCTTGTTTGGATGTATTCAGTTGTATACATCATCTCACGCCAGTCGATCGATGAGTGCGGAGGAAGCCAAGACCGCATCGGATATCACCTGCCACTGGTGTTAGTCGTGGCTGGGAATTTAACTCAGGTGTCCACGTTCGTAGAGCAGTGTGCTAACCGCTGCGCCACTGATCCTTTCCCCTTCGCCAACCTGCACTGTGTGGTGAAATACGGTCAGAAAATCCGATTTGACCGATACAAGAAGGAATGGCCTTCATCTAGCAGCGGATTGACAAAAAGCTGTAAATTATATGCTACTGTTATGTTATTACACAATTTAGATTACAACTCCAAATGTTTTCCAAAGTTGCCACATTTTAAAATAAGTGTTTTATTAGCGACTGAATTTTTAAAGAAATGGTTCACAGTTGCCTTGTTAATATAATTCAAATGTATATATATATGTTTTAATTAACCTTCAAATCGGGCACCTTGGTGGCGAGGGATGTTTCTCCGGGTCCGTCGGTTTTCCCCTCCACATTTATAATCAACACGCGTTTAGAGTACTTGGCTGCTTATACATTTCCACGTGATAAGCCACTTCGTTGAGTTGCTATTATTATTATTATTATTTGTGATCACCAGGTTCGCTTCTGAAAAAGAGCGATACAGCTCAGTGGGCCTTACCTGGTAAAATAACAAAAACATTGTTTGAACATAGTTAAATTCCTTCCGCAATAAACAACTTGGATATGCTATCTTTACTCCCGAACCCACTGCCCTCTCTCTTCCTCCTGCATAAATGCAAACGGGTATTTATTCCAAAGGCTAGAGCTGATAAAGAACGCCCATATTTCATGAAGGGACAGATGCAGACAGAATTCTGGAACTTGGTTGGACTGTTCCCTCCATTTTGCCGAAATTTTAAATTCATGTTTGGCTAATTCCAGCAACAGATTGGGGAAACCTACCAAGACATGTCTGCGGCGCCAATCTATCTGCGATTTATTTGGACATCATAACAACTCGAAAAATGTCCGTTCTAGATATCTGCCCTCGTCATGCCGACAACAGCACGGCTGTTAAAACTGCGACGGAATTGCACCAAAGTGTTTTTTTAAGCAATTGCCTGTGACAATCGCAAGCCTTCAAACAAAATCAGGTGCCGTGTATTTCCCTTTAGTTTTCACGGTGTGATTTTCAATTAATTCCAACCACAGGATATTCAACAGCAACAGACGCAGTTGCATTTAATTTGAATTCATACATGCTGGATTTTTTTTCTTTATTTCTACAATCAAATGGACGAACGCAAGCTCGTGTTCAAGCACGAGTTTTGCAACGGCATTGGCACCTGCCTCATTTTGTCTTCTCATTGCACTTCGCAGGAAACCCTGTAAGTGTCACTTTTTCATCAACAGTTTTTGGATCCATCACTGAAACTGCCATGGTAAGTTCAGGCTTGTCGCGTGAAAATGAAAAAAGCTTTGACGGAGACCAGTCGGCGAGGCATTTGCGCAAGGAATACAAAGCTCTGCCGTGTCAGCGGACAGGATGAAAAGTATCATGCAGATGAGCAGAGACGAGTGGATTTGTGAATTTTCCAGGGAGCAGTCTTCGCCGAACCCGAATGCCTTTTCCTGATGGCCTCCGAGTGTCTGAGACGTGCATTAACAATGACAATCCTGTGCCTATTGTTTCAATTGCAGGTTATCCAGTTAATGTTACCTGCAACATATTTATCAACAGTTTTGGCTCAATAGCAGAGACTACAATGGTGAGTGACGCGAACATTGAAACCATCGTTTTACACATTAATTTACTCATCGTCAAAATCTGAAAATATTTTCGAACGTCGTCCCTGTGCTCTGATACTTGTGATAATATACATAACTGACTCACCGTCACATTTGCCTGCCTTGCTTTAGACCTTCGCATGCAAGGAAATCATCGTAATTATATATACAAATGGTCTTGGAAGGCCTGTGTGGAGTATGGGCTTTAGCGTATTGCATTCGCAATTTAAATATAACATGTTTTAAGTTTTAACGTTAAACTTGCGTGACTGCAGGAATTCATATTCTTTGGTTCTTTCGGTAATGTCACGTAGATAGAAAAATAATAATAACATTTAAGTGAATATTTTTTTGTTTAAACCACTAATGCAGACTGTAGCCTGGTTCTTAATCGGAGTGAGTGTACTGGTAGTCTATAATGTAGACTGTAGCCTGGTTATTAAGTTTGGTGAGTGTACTGACAGTCTATAATGTAGACTGTAGCAATGGTTATTAAGCTGGGTAAGTTTACTGGCAGTCTATAATGTAGACTGTAGCTTCGTTATTAAGCTGGTGAGCATATTGGCAGTCTATAATGTAGACTGTAGCCTGGTTTTTAAGCTGAGTGAGTGTACTGGCAGTCTATAATGTAGATCGTAGCCTGGTTATTAAGCTAGTGAGCGTATTGGCAGTCTATAATGTAGACTGTAGCCTGGTTTTTAAGCTGAGTGAACGTACTGAGAGTCTATAATGTAGACTGTAGCCTGGTTATTAAGTTGGTGAGCGTCTACATCATAGACTACCAGTACACTCACTGAGGTTAAGAACCAGGCTACAGTCTACATTAGTTTTTTTAATATTTATTTACATTAATTGTATTATTATTTTTCTATCTACGTGACTTTACCGAAAGAACCAAAGAATATTACATGTTTTGTTATAATCACTTATGACACTGCAAACGCAATTAATTGGCATTTGTTTGACTTATGACATTGATGACATTTTAATTGCAAATTATCAGCAATTACCTGGCTCCCAAATTATTCAGTGCCCCACATAAAAAAAATATATAAATTATTTTCATTTTAATTATCCAATGGTGGAAGCTCCATGTCATTTGTGGGCAACAAGACATAATTCTTCCCATCCAGATTCATGAAAATATAAAGATGTTTCTCAATGGAGAGTGATTGTGCTTTGCTTGCTTGTCATTCTAACGCCATGCGGTGCAGCCATCACACCTCGTGATGTAACAGTGTTCTTCACTAATTATCAGAGGGGAGCCACTCTCGCCAAATAAGACGACATCGGTGTGAGAGAGCCGCCACACATTTGAAACCATAGGGGTTTGACAACACGATGATGATGGGGGGTGGGGGGGTGTTTTTACATTCGTGTATTCAGAGCCGGCCCAGCCACTAAGCGACCCTTGCAATTGCAAAGGGCCCCGTGGCCAGCAGAGGGCCCCCTAGAGTCACTGCTAGCGAGTGGGTGAAAAAAATCATACATCAAAGGGGCCTCCAACCAAATTTTGCTTAGGGCCCCCAAAGGTCTAGGGCCGGTTCTGGTAGTGTGTGTGTGCGCGTGCGTGTGGTGTGTGTGTGTATGTGCGTGTGGTGTGTGCAGAGCCGGCCCAGCCACTAAGCGATCCTTGCAATTGCAAAGGGCCCCGTGGCCAGCAGAGGGCCCCCTAGAGTCACTGCTAGTGAGTGGGTGAAAAAAATCATACATCAAAGGGGCCTCCAACCAAATTTTGCTTAGGGCCCCCAAAGGTCTAGGGCAGGTTCTGCGTGTATTGTTGGGGGCCGATCTGAAGGCCACCAGGGGTGGTTACCAGTGGCTCGCGGGCCTTGCAGTGAAGAACACTGCGATAGCCGTCGTGCAATATGCATTCTGCAGGGTCTCCATGAGGGAATCAAACATTGCGAAATACTTTTAATTCGAGAGCAGTTGGAGCAATAAACTATAGATATGTGTACATACACACACACGTTATCGTATGAACCTCATCCCCCTAAGCCCCCGAATGCTCACAATGGTGTTGACGACACAGATTATATCGAGATTTAGAGTGATACGTGGTTTCCAACATATTCGGTGTAATTGCTTGAATGCTTCTGGAATGTACCATATTATAAGATGACCTGTACGTTATGATGCACCCCAAACTAATACGGTTATGACAAAGACCCCCCGTATAGCCTTAACAGACTGTTGTGGCAAGTGCTGTTAGCGAGCACCTATGAAGGCCAGCACGACACACAGTGGAATGGGTGGCCAGCACCACGCCACCTTTGTTTCCCCAGTACTCATTTGTACTCATTTAAGGCTGAGTCAACCTGGGGAAAGGCCCAGGACCCGCTTCAGATATTTCCCACTGTTATTTGTCGTGAGCGGGAATCAAACTCGGGTCACCGAATGTCCTAGTGCAGTGCATTAACCAGCGCGACACTGCTCCCCACAAAGGTTATGTAAGGTTATACAAATCTTGTCTTAGGCACACTCTACCTACCGGATTCTAAAATGCCCCTCCATCTTTTGTTGTAAAATATAGGGGAAAGTGCGTCTTATAATCAGGAGGATATCATATAATTCTGCTGACGATAACTCGAGATTTTGTATTAAACCAATTTAAGTATATAAGGAATACATTGCAAACATTTACATGGTGAAGTTGAAACTGATCATTCTAATTATTTAATAATGAATGATATCTTTATTATGGATACCCTGTATATAATTTGCTATTCCCAAACCCTTTGCTTTGGCTTTGTGTTTAAATGTATTTCAAGCATTTTCCCATAACCTCCCTGCCACCTGACAATCAAAGGCAGTGAACACTTACATCTTTCATTTTATGCGAACACAGCTCACAAGCATGCCTTTTGTAATTCACGTCTCGACATCATTGGGGCTTTAATATATTTGACCGATTAATGATTCATGGAGAACGCATCAAATGCTCGTGTATTGGTTTTGGCTAGACGGTCGTGGTAAGGCTCGCAATTCATGTCACGGTTGTTCAATAGCGAGTCTTGAACCGTTTCTGAAATATTGGTCTCGCAAGTAGAATCAAATCAGCGGTGGGTTAAACAGGCAACGTCATGCAAATTACTTGGCACAACACAATGCCATGCTTTCCTTCTGTCAGTCAATATTTGCCACTTAATTAAAATTAGAGGGGGGGGGGGGCGCGGGGGGCGGCGCAACACGTGCTTTATTTTGAGACGTCACAATACCATTATTTATTTATTGTATTGCAGCGCAGAGTGAATTTTAAATGTAATTTTTATTTGATAGCAACTGCAGACGTGCATCCACAGAGTGTCAACAAGGCAATGAGCCATCAGCCATCTGGGCAGATAAGGGCTTTGAATTTGTATGGAAAATGCGGCTGCAGGCCTCGGGCACTTGACAACAACAAGACCAAGTATTTGCCTAGGCAAGCCTCACACTAAAGTGTCCAGATTTGTTTTTGTTTTGTTTAAGAATGTTCGTGCTAAATTGGGATATTTAGCTGATTCCGTTAATCATTGTTTTGGCTTCACGTGGCAGGAATTCAGAGAACCTGAAGAAAATCCGTGCACACCACTCAGCACTGCCATCTATTGGCCACCTTGCAGATCCATGCCGACAACACCTGACATGCCCTGGTGAACACCCATCCGAGCATTCACCAGGCTCATCACAGCTTAGCTTCAGAGATTGGATGGTAATGGGCACATTCGGATTCATTTTACTGTCGGCAATAGAAAATTGCAAAGCGTCCCCATAACACAGAGGTGGCCCTTAATTGTAGACCTCCCACTGCTTCCCCATCACCCTCGCCGATATTTAACAGCCCCTCGAATGTGCACGACGACATTAGCACATACGCCATGCAGGTGTTGCAACGCAGGGCCGTAATGACTTCTCACACTCGGTCTCTCGGTGTTTCCCTTCTGCGCGCAAGGATTACCGGGTCAACATTTTCCTGCGACAGCAGTGGAACGACCCTCGGCTTGCGTACAGCGAGTACCCCGACGACTCCCTGGACCTCGACCCCTCAATGCTTGACTCCATCTGGAAGCCCGATCTGTTTTTTGCCAACGAGAAGGGGGCAAACTTTCACGAGGTCACTACTGACAATAAGCTGCTGCGCATATTTAAGGACGGCAACGTCCTCTACAGCATAAGGCAAGTTTGCCCGTTGTAACGACACGGCGATTTAACCCTCCAAGTGTCAAACGCTTACTTCTTAACCCACGTAGCTTTTGCTTAAAGCTAGTTGCTCGGTACAGACGCGCTTCTGCGGCCGTCTTGAAACGCTCATCCTTCCGATATTAGGAAGCCACTGGAGATATTCACTTTTAAATCATCATCTATATTAAAAACTCAATTCTTTAGAACTGCTTTGTGTGTTTAGTTTGTTGTCCTTCCCCTACGCAGCTTTGATTAGCGCGGTTGGCTAAGTACGGTTCAAGATAAGTTCAACATACATGCATACTGAGTTAACACAGTTGGCTATGTATGGTGTGAAAGAAGTTATATATAGATACATGTACATTTGTATGGTGGAGCCGGTGGCACACTGGTTAGCAACTGCACTAACAAAGTGGTCACTCGAGTTGATTTCAAGTCACGGATAACATCAGTGTCGAGTGATATCTGAACTGCTACTGCCAGTTCCCCCCTCTCCTTCACCAACCCGCACAGAGGAGTATGATGAAACAAAACACGTGACTGACAAGGCATTGATAAGTCTTCGTTCATTGGTGGATTCAGAATATCTGGAATTTATTATTATTCTATCACTGTTGTGTTTGGGAATTTGTTTATTTTTTGTGATAGACACCTGTGATGCCATGCCGAGATGTATATAATTCACTTATAACCAGACGAGAAGATAATTGCTCCTCTGAACGTGACACTAATTGGTGGGATAACGACTACGCACGTTTCCTTTTTCTGGCATCGCAATGAAGGCGATTCCACCATTCGTGCATCTTTCTGCAGAGAAGTCTTAGTGGGGAAGTCTGAAAACTCTTGTGTACAACTTCTCGAAATTTAAGTGTGGATAACAATACGCGTGGCTCGGTGACACACCGCACAAGCCGCTCGCCACGGGGACTGCGATAAATTAAAGTAACTAATAGCCCCGTGGCGTGCGAGGCAACATCGCTCCGAGATTTATGCGAGCGGAGGTGAAATCGTATAAACAAATGAAGTAAAAAAAAGATGATGGCAATGACTGAAGTTGATTCCACGCTCTCGAAGTGAGCACGAGACGGGTGCGTTTGTGCTGCCGGGCGGCCGTGTCACTCACTAATCGTGGCCGCGTCGATTTTTTTTTCCACTTCGACCCACCGTTGCAGACTGACGCTAACGCTGTCTTGCCCGATGGACCTGAAGAATTTTCCAATGGACGTCCAAACGTGCGCCATGCAGCTGGAAAGCTGTAAGCATCGCGGTGACAAAGCAAGCGAAACAAACAACAACAAAACAACAACCATAACAAACCATAACAACAACCATAACAAATCATAATAACAGACATAACAACAACCATAACAACAACAATAACAACAACCATAACAAACCATAACAACAACAATAACACACTATAACAACAAACATAACAACCATAACAACAACAATAACAACAAACATAACAACAACAATGACAACAAACATAACAACAAACATAACACAAAACATAACAACCATAACTAAAAACATAACTCTAGATTTGATTATTTAATTGAGTTGTTTTCATTTTAAATGTATTTTTACCTACACGACTTTACCGAAAAAACGAAAGAGTCACAACCATAACAACAACTATAACAACAACCATAACAAACCATAACAACCATAACAACAACCATAACAACAAACATAACAACCATTACAACAAACATAACAACAAACATAACAATAAACATAACAACCATAACAACAACCATAACAACAAACATAACAACAAACATAACAACCATAACAACCATAACAAACATAACAACAAACATAACAACAAACATAACAATAAACATAACAACCATAACAACCATAATAACAAACATAACAACAAACATAACAACAAACATAACAATAAACATAA
>CM025611.2:3503223-3513743 GCA_014621495.2 Entosphenus tridentatus
CCTGTGCGTGTCTCTGTGTGTGTGTCCTGTGCGTGTTTGTGTGTGTGCATCCTGCGCGGGGAGCGGATTGGCGCGCCGGTTCGATATCCGCTCACGGTCAACACGAGTGACGAATATTTGAACTGGTCCTGTGCCTCCCCTGGGTCGACTCAGCCTTAGACGAGAGTATATGGTGCAATGTGTACACATCAGGGCTGGGAAGACAAAGGTGGCCGAGCGTGGTGCTGGCCACCCACCCCCCTCGTGTGCCGTGCCGGCCTTCATAGGTGCTCGCTAACAGCACTTGCCCCAACAGTCTGTTAAGGCTACACGGGGCGGGGATCGTTGTCTTTGTGACGTTTCTGTGCGCGCGCGTGCGCGCGTGTGTGTGTGCTTGCCATCTCTTTAACATTCATGCCCTCTCCTCCCCGCCCCGACACGCCACGCACACAACGGACTCCCGCAACGACCGGCCGGGTGGCCAATCAGCCCGAGCAGGGACTGCTTGTTCAGAATGAGGGCTTAGAAGCCGTCCGTCGAGTCAACGGCTTAAGGAGAAGCGATCCCTCTTATGGGACTTCGGTTCAAATCTACCAGTCGGGCACACGGGTGAAAAAGGTGCCTTCCGACCTTGATTTTTTTTCTCTCTCTCGCGCGGTTTAATTGGTTATACGTGGACGGATTCATAGTGGCGTTTCAAAAACGCCCCCTGTTTGTTTAAACTGTTGCCCGTTTCATTACTGCAAAGGTCACGCCGGTTCCCTTTGCAAGAATGAAACTATATTTTCTGTCCCTGTTTTTTTTGTGAATGTTTACCCCAACACACGTCTGCTCTTTTTGTTGAAATTATCCCGTGATGTATCTGGGCGGTGCGCTGGTGCAGCGGTTGGCACGCGGCTGTATCAACCTCGTGACCCCTGAATGTATTTCCTGGCCATGGCTAACATCAGTGGCGAGCGACATCTAAAATACCACTTCATCATTTCCACTGACCATCATGGTGAAGCATGGTCAAACAACCCCCATGATCGACACAACATGGGGGAGGCTTTCATCTAGCAGTGGATTGACAAAGGGCTGCGATTTGACATTTTATAAATTTTGCAACGTATTTACATATTTACAAATCGCAATGTCCCCATACTCAACGTGTTGGGTGGTGCTCATCTTTGTTTAGTCGTCCTGAGCCTTTGGTGGAAAATCCACATTTCCCATGGCGGAGAATGGTCTATCCCTTAGCGAATGGTACACGATGTATCCAGCGTCAAAGGATTGACGGGATGAGCCGATCCCCAACAGCGAGTTGAACCTACATCGTTCTAGTTGCGAGTCGGGCGCTCTGCCACAGAACAGTTTGCTGTAAAGCCGTTAACCTGACCCTTACAATCAGAGCTGGGCCGAGCCGCCTGCATGCGATGCCGTGATACCCCCTGTTTCCTTACCGCTACCACACATTCCTCGTCCTCCTCCTCCTGCACAACTGAACCTTGTCAGCGTCCCGTTGACCCAGGCAGTCATTCGCGTTGCGGTGGCCCACGTCACGCCTCTTGGTCGAACGCCTCTTGGCAAACGCCGGACACAGAATGCTCTTCCCTCCGCATTTATCCCCCGTTGGCGTTCCCCGCACCGCCCCTGAGCCGTGCGAATGCCCTGTGTGTGCATACGGCGGGTTCAAGGGAAGGAGTGTAATTGAGACTGCCTCGAACTTGGGGCTTAATTGTTTACGATTAGTCTCGCGTTCAATGTGAAAATGTTGTTACGTAGAAGGCACGAGTTGTGGTTGATGATGATGATGATGATGATTTATATTGTCAATTCGCAAGCCCCTTTTGTTTTCGCACATTATCTTCTGCCACTCTCTGCCAGGCCTGATACGTACCTAGTACATGGTCTGACCTCAGTGTTTAACAGCGGTAACAACGGCTGAGTAATAACACATCCTCGGGTGTTAAATCTCTAATGAAATCCATTGATATGCATTGTTCAAGAGACTTGCACCATTGTACATTTCTCTGAGTTGCGATCAGCTGACAGATGCAAAGAGGGTCTTTGATTTAAGCCATTAACTCAAAACTGCTTGAAAATATTGCAATGATGAATAAATTTAAACAGGTTTTTTTATTGACATCTGGAATTCTATGGACACATTTCTCTCCCGTAGAGTGTTTGTCCTTAACCCCAAGCTTGAGCCGCCAAATTGGATAAGATTTAAACAAAAAAAGTTGTTTCCAGATCACACTCGCTTTAAATAATGAAACACGTGGGTCGACTGCTTCGCCCGGGAGAAATGCTTTCATGTTGTAAGAAAGTGGAAGGCAATCAAAGGGCTTTAAGTTAATTTAAAAGTCACACCCGCCGACCAAACGTTAGGATTAGTTTAAGCCCCAAGCAAACAAAAGTCATATGCGGTAAGTGTCTGTGCATTTAATTTTAATATTCTCCTCTCTGGGAATATTCACGGTCCTCTTGTGCAAACAACACATGCTCCAAACGTGATGGTAAGGAACGAACGTGCGGGTAAACGCTGTGGCTTTGACGCTACTGCGAGATCAGAACGGCCTAAAAATTGAAACAAAAAGCGTTACGGCAGCGTCAATGTTTTCGAGCGACGATAAACCTGCAAAACGTTTTCATTCCCAGGACGAGGATGGCCGCGAGAGGGGCTTCAATATGTACGGCATGGGGCAGTGTCTGCAAGCCAAAGACAGCGTGTCAGTGAAGGGGGTGAATGCAACCAACGCAGCCCCTCCACCGGCACCCACTCAGGATGCCATCAAGAAGAAGTTTGTGGACCGTGCCAAGCGCATAGACACCATCTCACGTGCCGCCTTCCCCCTCGCCTTCCTCATCTTCAACATCTTCTACTGGATCATCTACAAGGTCCTCCGTCACGAGGATATCCACAAACGGTAGAGCCGGTGAACCCCAGTGTTCAATCGCCAAACGAACAAAAAAACGACGACAAAAAGTTTAAACTCCCCCCCCTCTCTCTCTCCCTTACAAGAACATCCCGCGCAAAGCTTCACACCAGGACCCAAGATTTGCTCGCTGGCCCTGCAAGCATCCTGCACTCCAGATTGACGTTTGGCAGAAAATGTTCACGTGTGTCCTTCAAAGCCCCTACCAACAACAAACGCACCCTAGAAAATACAGAGATGATGCTGATTTTGAGAGAGAGAAATAAAAAACACCCGGCCAACTATCATACTTTCTTACAAGAATCAGACGAAAAGACTGTTCTAATTAAATTGATAGTTTTAATTGCAACACAAGTGGCTTCCAGTACCAGTGTATACGTGTCTGCTGCTGTTTTTGAGTATCCTATACAGCTTTTTAACCTTGTGAATGTCGAAGCAGTGTTTTTCAAGAAATATTTCCAACATTCCAATTCCAGTTATTTATGAGAAATAACACACATACAATGAACGGTAGTGGTGGGAAAACAATCAACGTCAAAGTACAAAATGTTGAAAACCTTCATTCCAGCAACGAGATTACTGCAATAGTAACACTTTTTTTGATTACTGTGCTAAAAGTTAGGGGTTTCGTAATCACATTTATAGTTCTATAGTACGGTCAGTTTAACGATGATGACAATGATGAAACAGTAATATTACGGACGTATTACTGTGCAAAAAAGTTAAGGGTACCGTTACAGATTTGAAACTGTCGTGACTGCAAGGATTCATACTCTTTGTTTTTTTCGGTAAAGTCACGTAGGTAAAAAATGAAATAAAATCAATGAAAACAACTGAATTAAATCACGACGTTTCGGAGGCAACACAAGCTTCCATCTTCAGGTGGAACCTTTACAACCAAAATCATTGTATTAAGTGTATTATAGTGATTTTCTGTTTTAGAGTGATTTTGGTTGTAACGGTTCCACCTAAAGACGGAAGCTTGTGTTGCCTCCGAAACGTCGTGATTTAATTTAGTTGTTTTCATTTATTTAATTTTTTACCTACGTGACTTTACCGAAAAAACCAAAGAGTAGGTACCGTTACAGTTCTGGAGGGGTGGGGGGGGGGGGTCCCTACCGCGGACAGCAGAGAAACGGCACTTAAAATCCAAGGGACAACTCGGTCCACGATGGTAGACACGGGCCAGGGATTACGATTGCGGTGGTGGGCCACATTTACAGCTCCCATTCGTTGTCGCATGATGGGTGGCTTGGCTTGAAGCATGCGGCCGGGCCGTGAAGTTACCAACGGTCACGCCAGGTTCCCGGCGATGGTAACAGAGGCTGTGACGGCGCGCTGCTGGTAATGCGTCTGATGCTATCTGAACAAAATCCCAGCAGCGTTGGCCTCTCCAACAGTGAATGAAATGAGCCTAGGGCCAGGCAACGGCTATATGGTGATCTGTTACACAAGCCATTTTGAATGCAAAAAAAAATACCCACGCTACAACAAAATCAATTTATATAGCATGGTGTGTTTAAAGCAACATTTTCAAAGGTTGAAAACTAAACAAAGGTTCTAAATTACACTTTTGTTATTCAAATGCGATGTTTTGAACCTCCATTTTTCCCAAGTTCAACCTTTGAAAATGTAGTCTTGAATTCCTTTTTTCCAGCTATTTCAATGGTATAACCTTTTCTCCCTGTGCTGGTGTAGATATATGCCCCGTGTTTTGGGTAGTGTCCATTTTTATACACGCTTCACTTTTCTAGAATCAGCCGTAGCAGTCAGTCAGTCAGTCATCTCCATGTCCTTTGAACGCCAAACACGTCCAGTACTTCAAACGGTGTTCCGATCCTGTACAGATTCGTGATTTCGCGTGGTGTGATAGATGGAAAACGTACGGTATCCTGCATTACTTTCCCGTCGTCTTTTCCCCCCCAAAGTCCAGCACTGGGTTGTGCACTGCGTTTACAGAACAGGAACACAACGGATGTTCCGGCGACCAGCTCGGCATCGCGATATCCGTGCGGTGGTCACAGCTTCATCAATCTCGAGCCCAGAAACTTCAGCGTGTGAACAGCAGCATGGGAGTTTGCCGACCCTCTAATATTTAAAGTGCCAACCCCCCTCCCCCCCCCGAGAGCGCTTTCAGCGAAGTCCACCGAGAACACTTTTACATGAGTCACAGTGTATAGAGCACATCGATTGTACCGTCGTAAAATTTAATTTTAAATGTGAATGACGAAAAGCTTCGGTAGTTGCCCCCCACCCCTACGCCGTGGCCACCGCAAGATAAGCGAGTGGTCATTCGTTCATTTCAAGGTTTACAATGTGACGAAGAAAACGATACGAAACCTCTCTAAATTGTATTTTTCTTTGGCAGAGTCGATCAGCCAATAAAAAAATATTTGGTGACCATTAAGACAACGTTCTCAAAGATTAAGCACAATTCGACGGAGTTTTTGTTTGTGCAACTTAAAGTTAGAATCAATGAGACTGGAACGGTCAGTTGTTTAAGAATAAAGCGTTATTTTAAATTCTGTTTAACTTTCGAGCCCTGCGACTCGATAAAATTAATGATATTAACAATTACAGGTGTGTGGTGATGAGAGGAGCGGGACAATGGATTATTTCTTGTACATATGGCTACGTGGAAAATGTCAATGTTGGTAAATATTTTAATATAAGTACATTACGTGGGCCACGGGTTCCTGACCTGGAGTTTGCGACCTTAAAAATGAGGTCACGGGAGATCACGAGGAGCAGGGGGACTCAAGATTGCGCGCAGAATAAACTGGGAAGGGAATTGAAATGAGTAATTCGATTTCACGTTAATATGGAAAATGTAAGTGGTGGCTGGGTGACTCAGAGGGATAATGCGAGACTCGGCGTACTGGGGCCAGCTCCAGTGCGACTTGGGGTCCGGTCCCAAGGGAGGACTCATAAAACCATTATTGCTCCCTCTGTCCGACAGAGAATTTCTTCCCATTCATTGAATGGTGTCAGTCCAGTCCCTGCTGGCCACGTGCAAAGCAAACAAAGAAACCCCAAGAAATTCTTAACATATTACGGGTTTTCTTGTTAAGTTGTAATTTTTTTTTTATAGTAATAGGTTTTTACCCTTTCAACTGGTACAAAAACTGACACCTTTGTACAAGGCATCTTTATCATCATTATCATCATCATTAGCATATCATTAACATCATCAGAGTTGTTTCTTTTTGTTTGCATTTTGACTGCTTGTGTTGTGGTTATTGCAAACATAATGCCTTGTATAAAGGTGTCAGTTTTTGTACCAGTTGAAAGGGTAAAAACCTATTACTATATTTCGCCACTGGTAAAGGAGGTCTCATAGTGTATTCTTTTTTTACCCAGGTAAGCGCCGATCTTCTACCTTTTGCAATGGAAACATGGGACCTGTCGAGGGTGGAGGGGGCATTTGAACTCTGACCTTGCGGCATGAAAAGCAAATGCTCATCCGGAGACAGTACAGCATCACACAAATCCTCCTTAGTCTACGTGAGTTTAAATGAGCCGAATGCACAAGACAGTGGAGGAAATTGAATGGAGAAATGTGGCTAAAGTATGAAGCACCTTGACCGAGGGTTGCCACCTCTGTGGTAAAAAAAAACAGGATATAAAATAGGAAAACATATCTCATAATGGGCAAATGATAAGTGTTATATTGTTGTTATGCAACTGACGAAACCAGGACATTTAATGTTCTTGATAGACTTACATATTTCCTATGACTGGCATGTCAACAAGAAGACGATCCTGGAAAACGCTGGGCAGGTGGCAACCCTACCTTGATTGGTAATCGAACTGGGCCACGATGACTTGCGGGTCCAGTGAGCTAAATCATTTACACCACAGTGGCTTCTCGTGCTCTCTAAGCCGAGTGAATAAAAATGGTCTATTGATTCGGCATTAGGCGTCTTGTAATGCCGGTATCGGAGTGAACTGGCAAGCCGCTACTCATTGTAGTGACCTGACCTCCTGTTCCGTGGTGAGTGACACACGCTGTCAACAAATAACAATATGGTCTGGTGAATATACGCATTATTAAGGAAAACATTTGTGGGGGAAATAATTGTCAAGAAATACACTGAGAGCTGAAAGCAACAGTTTTGTTTCACTGGTATCTGTACTCTTTGTTTTGTTGTACTTTGATGTGGTTTTATATTTGGTTTTTGAAATTTGTATTTGTTTTTGTTAAGTCTTAATCATTCACTTTTTTACACGTACTTTTTTTTGTATGTACATTGCTTTGGGATGTCTTGATGTGAAAGACGCTTTAGAATACAGATTACTACCATTATTTTTTCACCTCACTATCGAACAATAGAGCCTTCATTGTGAATTAGGGCCAATCGCGTAAAACATTTTCAAATATTTATTACACATTCCATCAGCCGAGAGTCGTTCGTTGCCAATAAACATCTGGCAGTTCACCACCATTGGTTGATGCAACCTGACTGTTGAGGAGACACTGAATGTCGACACTGGCTCAGAGTTTGCTTGTGTTGAACCAATTCTGCTGAAACGATAGAATGCTACATTGTGTCTGGTCCAACGGACAAAATGTCATACAGAGATAGACAAATATCACCCGTATAACCTTTACAAACCGTTGGGGTAAGTGCTGTAAGCGAGCACCTATGAAGGCCGACAAGGCACACGAGAGTGTGGGTGGGCAACACCACGGCCGGCCGCCTTTGTCTCCCCAGTGGCGATGTTTTTACACACCGCACCACGTACTCAATTGAGGCTGAGTCAACTTAGGGGAGGCCCAGGACCGGTTCAGATACTCGTCACTGGTGTTGGCCGTGAGCTGAACTCGGCTTGCCGGGTTCGAAGCGCAGCGCGCTAATCGTTACGCCACTGCTCTCCACTTACATACACACACAATTACAGACATGCTGCAAATGAAAAGGCTATTTACAGTTAACATGGCTAATCAACTTTCAAAGAGGACCGTATTAGTCCTGCGTAGGTGTTAACGGTTGTGCTGTACGACTCTCCAGTATGTTATCGGATTTTGCATACTGCGCATTGTTCGGCGCGATGTCCGACGTTTTGCCTCCACGTGCTGGGAGCTTCTGCAGGAACTGAATTTGGTACGGCCAGAAAAAAAAACACGCGTTAAAGAGGACTGTACTGTGATACATATAACAAAAAAATACATTTGCTGTATTCATGAAATTGAATTACATGATTTTTTTTTGCCGAGACAGAGTGATTGAGAGGGAGAAAAAGGAAAGCAGTTGATTAAAAATATATATTTATTAAAAATGTAGCAGGCGAAATCTAAAAAAAAAATAGAATACTTTTAATGGAAAAAAATGGGGGTCGCGACTCAGGATGGCTGGGATCTGCAGAGGCCACACGATAGCATGCATGTAATTTTCATGAATAAACCTGTGTATACTTTCGCAGCCTTTTAATTCATAGTTGCTTGCGGGGAGGCGGAGGAGGAGATACAAAAATCAGGAGTCGAGAGCCAAAACGTCACTTTTTTTTTAAGATGGAAACTCACATGTAGGGTCATTGGCCATAAATGGATACTTTGTCCGAATTTAATTTAACTGTAATGAGATGTCATTATGAGTGGAATAATTTAATACATTAATATATATATCGAAAGATTTTAAATGCACTGTAAAATGCATCACTTACTGGAAGTGTATTGTATAGTGGTGATATGTTTTGCCGAAATTACAATAAAAACAAATTGTTGACTAGATTCTATTCCATACCCTAACCCAGTGTGTGCATCGCCCCCACCTCTGTATTTGTCCATGCGCATCCGTCTTGTCAATCCACTGCTGGATGAGGTTCCTCCCGACGCGTAAGCACGTTGGGGGGCCGCTTGACCATACTTCACCGTGTTGGTCAGCGTGGGTCGGTGTAGGTGAGAAGCACGTCAGTTGGAGCATTGTAATGTATGACTTACTGTTAGTAGCTCAGCTTATTGGAGAGTATATTTAGTATACTGATGATACTGATGTAGTTTCTACTTTAGTTTTTTTACGTGGTGGTTTAGTTTCTGCAGCTCCATACTGTTAACATTCCTTCCCTTTATTAATGCTAACCCTACTCCCTCACTTTGATGCTGCTAATCCTGCATAATGCACGGGCATATTATGACTTTGAAACCCCCCGCCCACCTCCTACGCATTCCACAAGTAATGACTAATCCCATATCTGCATTTCCCATAAAAAGCTAAATTCCTCTTGATATGCAAATTCTTTAGTCAAGGCGCTCTTCCCCCTCCAACCCAGCTTAAATATACGCTCCATATATGGTGGTGTTTCATTCAGACGCTGTCTTTCCGACAGACCTGTTCTTCACCTGAGGACGGCTGCTTTCGTTGTGGCCGAAACGTCGTGAGAATTATTTTATTATGTTTTATTTTTATGATTTTATTATTTCATTATTTCCCTTCTATGTGACTTTACCGAAAGAACCAAGAAGATGAATCCCTGCAGTCACGAAAGCTTTAAATCGAAAGTTGGAGCATAGTTGAGCACAACAATGCATCGTGCGCGCTGCACTATGCTGACAATGTAGCTCTGCAGCAGTTACCAGCACCCGTGTTTTTCGTGGAGGTGTTAATGCACAAATCTAGAATTAACGTCCGTTAATCTGACAGATCACCTGCTATTTAAAAACGAAATACGATTATTTATCCACAAATATGGCTGTCGGCTGGATGATGCTAGTTGTAATTACTGGCGAATCGTCGTATTTGAATTGTAAATGTTCTGGGTTTACTCTCCAACACACCGATGTTGTTGTACTCGTACCGAATTGGCATGTTTTGTTTACGTGACAAACATTACTAATTGGCTGTGTCGGGTTTAACGACGCATTTATATTTACGCAATATAATCCAAAAAAAAAACTCTTGTGGATAATTTTGGTCGCGAAAGCCTACGTGTTTAACAGATCAACCTCTGTAAATGCGTGGAGTGGGCAGCAGAGTTCACACATTGTGATTAGTACAAACGTACTGATAGTGCTTTTCCCTTACAGCTTCAGCACAGACCTCATATATATATAGATGCCACACCACTTACACACCTGCCATTATTACCCGGTGCTAATTTGCAAAGGTCTTCAACAGGTTTGCCGAATAAAAAAAAAATCCACGTGATTTTCTTTATTTTGTTCTTACTAGATACCCATTCCTATATATGTAAAATATTATTCAACCATGATTTATTTCACTAAGGAGTCCATACGGGCTCCGGATTAGTATGCAAAAAAGTTATCTAAACGCATCTGTTGTTGGCACACGTAACAATGCGCCAAGTGCACTCGAAACTCCCCCATGTAACGATTATATGGGCTGATAGTACAATTAATTAGATGGGCTGATAATACAATTAATTAGATGGACTGGTAGTACAATTAATTAGATGGCTGATAATACAATTAATTAGATGGCTGATAATACAATAAATTATATGGCTGATAATACAATCAATAAGATGGGCTGATAATCCAATTCATTATAGGGGCTGATAATACAATTCATTATATGGGCTGATAATACAATTAATCAGATGGGCTGATAATACAATTAATTATATGGGCTGATAATACAATTAATCAGATGGACTGATAATACA
>CM025611.2:3515324-3535225 GCA_014621495.2 Entosphenus tridentatus
AGGCTGAGTGGACCTAGGCGAGACCCAGGACCGGCTCAGACAATCGTCGTTGGTGTTGGTCGTGAGCGGGAGTCGAACCCGGGTCACCGGTTGCGTAGCGCAGCAGCGCTCTCCGCTACGCTACCGCTCCAAAGCCAAAGACAAAAGTTCCCCCCCCCCCCCCCCGTAGCCTTAACAGACTGTTGGGGCAAGTGCTGTTAGCGAGCACCTATGAAGGCCGGCACGGCACTCGAGGGGGTGGGTGGCCAGTACCACGCCCGGCCGCCTTTGTCTCGCCAGTGGCGATGTTTACACACCGCACCAGGTACTAATTTGAGGCTGGGTCGACCTAGGGGAGGCCCAGGACCGATTCAGATGATCGTCACCGGTGTTGGCCGTGAGCGGGAATCGAACTCGGGTCGCCGGGTTCGTAGCGCAGCGGTGCTAACCGCTACACCACCGCTCCCCAACGCTGCGCGCACACACACAGACACACACACGGCGCCACTGATGTTCTAAGCATATAGAGATCCGAAGCACAGTCTGAGCATTCGGCTGGGGAGAAGGAAAACATAGCACTCCCCACTCCCCTTGGGGTCGCGAGGGGGGGAGGTGGCAGTTATTTTGCTTTATCTGCGAGTTTTGTGATGACATATCACACAGCATGTTCAACATTGCCCCCCCCCCACTCGCCCGCGCCCCTGTCTCATTGTTCTGTAATGTTTAGTTATGCTGCTTTGAGCTTTGCCTCTTTGAGCCCAAAGGCTAGATCCTGAACTTAAAAAAGAGCGTTTTGGTCTGTTAGGATAACGCGCATTCAAAACCACATGTACCCAAAGCTGACCACTTTGCCATTTGCAGATGGAACTTTCTTTTTTTTTTCGCCCAGTAAGGGCATCACGTCGTGTTGCTGGCATCACGTCGTGTTGCGTGCAACATGTCACGAGCCGCACGGACCCAGAGTCTTCGCTAACTCCCAAGCGGTGACACGAAAGCCCATTGGGATCCTAGGATGGAATGGTCATTATGAATGTGAATGATTATTAAAGACTGATGTTACATCTATGGTGGGACACCCAGTTGCTATCTCACCGCACCCGATGGAATTTTACGGAAAGCAGGGAGGTTGATATTCATTCCAGTCACTCTCTCGTCGGCTGCTACCACGGTTACTGTTCCCAGATAGAGGCGAATTGATGAGGCCTTCACCCAGCAATGGATGGACCACAGCTTATGATGATGATGATGAATGCATAACAATATTATGGTGCAATCACTTTAACTGTCGATCAGTGATGTTAACATACAGAAAGGGCAACAGACATGCAAGATTACTGGTTAACACGCACACACCAACATACACACAGCCTCACGTGAACTTTGTCCACATTCAAGGCAATCACGAACATATCTCCTGACGAAATGACACATTTTCTGATGTGACCTTCAGAAAAAAATGGCTATTATAATTACTTGCATATGTTGTATTGATCTTCCATAATTTATAACGTGCACAGCGATATAGAGCGCCGTGTAAACGTCTTTAGTTCTTATTTATTTAATGAATTATTCCTCCTTACAATGGATGTAACATTTTCAATATATCTTGCATGGCGTACAATTATCGTTGCTCAACACTGGAAATTGAGCATCTGGATTTGTCCTCTGTATTTCAGGGATATGAAAAACATGTCAGTTTACAGCTCACCGGCTTAATGGCTGTCCCTATTGGGCTGAGAAAATGTTAGAGTCTATTGTTAGTTACGCTCAACTGAAAGGCTGATTTAAATTCCCACTATATTGATCGGATGTGAGGGAAGGGTGCTTGAATTTGGCCAGATGTATTAGGACGCAATCGTTAGTGATTAGACGTGTGGATAATCCAAGGAGAGGGAGAGTCATGCTGGGATAGCCCGATGACAGGGAGCACTAGCTCGCATTTTGTCGGCCAGGAAGAACCGACTTCAAATGTGCACTGACTTCCAGGGGGATGAGATACATCGACTCATTCAGAGTTAAAAGGTTTTACAGGAGGAAATAAAAAAGACCGGCTGCCGATTTTGATACAAATAGTTGGCAAGTGACGAAGCAGATCTCTCCACCACTACGAAGGCGGTCGTATAACAATGCACCGCTTTCACTTCCTTGAGACATTGATTTCTATGACCTGTTGTTATTAATAATAATGTCAATTTGTAACGCGTCACTGCACAGTATTTGCTCATTCTCGAACAGAGCGAACGACTCAAGAGGCACGAGGAACCACAGCCAAGCAGGAAGGCAGCAGCCACGCGGTGACCGGCGCTAACAATTGTCCAAGCTCTGCAGTCCTCCATCTATTACGATGTTTTCAGGCAATGAATAGCTTTGCGTGCGCGAGGAAACTGGAGCACCGGAAGCAAACCCCCGCATGCGAGGGGGCAACACTCTATCCCATACAGATGAGATACTATCAGTTCACATTTTTGCTGAACTGCATTTTCATGGCTCGCCAGGGTAAGGCTCCTCCTCGTCTCCCACAGAGGAAGGGAGATTCACAAAAACGCGTGCCGTAAGCCACCAGCCCTCGCCTCTACAGTGCTGGATTAGAGACATGTGCCATCACCTCCAGGTTGACTCGCGTAGGAAACAAAACGCAACAGACAATGTCCCAGAAAGAATTACAGATATCCTCGGACAGCTACCTCACTCACAACGAGGACGATCCTGGGAAAACCAGAACAGGTAACTCAACTCGAGCAGATGGTGGTTTGCGTGATCTTTCATTTTAAAAGTAGGTGAACAGACATTGCAAGAAAGTATTTTTCCCGTAATTGCGCACCTTGGTATTTGTTATGTGGCTTTGATTTTAAAATGTAAATTGCTGCCTCTGCCCAAAGTGTGTCAATACCCTGTGAATACAGCCATAATAACGACTGCTAGCACGGGGATTCGTATTTTATTTATGACATGAATATGAATACTCTAATTACCACATCTAAGTATTCTAGTCCTTAAATCAACAAACTTCAATCTCACGTGTTGACACCCTCTTCATTTGATTCTCTCGAGGATTTACAAATATTTAATTCCGAGTGGCACCTTACTTTCATATGGCATCATATAGTACGATTTTAAAAATGCATAAAGGCAAAGGTGCAGCCCTGCAATGGCCGGCTCATATCACTGCTGGCAGAGGGCCTCCCTGAGAGCGAGTTTTAGAGACCCCCCCCCCTCTGGAAGGTATTTTGGCCTACTCTTCCACACTGGTCAGACGTCCTGGAACAGATGGCATTACCCACAGTTCACCTCACCACACGCGATCGGCCAATAAATCAACTGCGGTGTACGAACTTACACTGCTGCGTGAACGGAGGCACGGGAGCGGTGGGGTTGGGAGGTTTGATACAACTTTCCACAAATGTTTCAACTGCCCTGCTGGTAGATTCGAACCAGTGACCTCTGCAATGAAATTCCAGTGACCTCTGCAATGGAATTCCCACTTGATACAGTAAATCTTGATACAGTAAATCCACCTGATGACGGAGACTCGTGTTGCCTCCGAAACGTCGTGATGTATTATTTTATTTATATTATTATTTATATTAGTTTATTATTTATTTTTTACCTACTTGACTTTACCGAAAAAACCTAAGAGTATTGAATTCCAGTGATCCAACCATCACACCACGACCGTCATCCCTGAACGGAGACATCCTGGGGGTGTGGTGGGGGTTGTTGTTTTCGAGAAAGTATTATCCGTGGCTGCGTCACAATTGCTCAGACACCACTGCGCCAGCGGAAAATAACGCCAGCGCCAGCAGTTGCTGCCAGGCGACCTGTGGTCTCAGCCAAAGAGTCCCAGCTCGCCATAGAGAGAGAGAGAGAGTGCCTCTGTCTCAAACTAATTACACATTCTGAAGAGAGAGAGAAAAAAAAATAGATACCGCATAGCCACAATCAAATTGCTGTTGAAGCTCGCTTGCCATTGCCCCCGACTGACCGCGCAAAAGCAATCTTGTCAGGTCGTAAAGAAATACAGAAATGTGTCTTCGCGGTGGCCACCGAGTTCTCTATCCGGCGTTTCAATACCGTTCGCAAACCACGACACGATTTGAATTGATAACGCGTTCAAAAAGCGAACAACGCAGCCGTGCTCTGTAGCAGAGGAGGGAGGCACGGGTCAGATTAAGGAGAGTGTTTGGGGGGGCGGATGGGGGGGGGGTGAGAGCGGAACCGTGAACATCAAGGTCACAGGAGGGGGTAATTACATACTGCAGGGCAATTATTTACAGGAATATAGGACGAGTTGTGGTCGCGGTGGGAAGGAGGGCGAAGCGAATCACAATTGCAGCTCAGGAGCGGAGGAGAAAATTAGTCGTTGAGAAGAGACGAGCGTTTTTAGTCTTGCACCTGAAATAAAAGTGAGGGGAGTGATGGAGCGAGTTGGGAATGTGGGTGGAAAAGCGGAGGAGACATCCCGACGATGCACATCGAGGAGAAGGGTCGTGCGGATGTGACAGGATTGTTGTAGGGGAAGAGCGGGCAGCCCTCCGATGTGATTTGGGGTCTGCGCCGTGCGTTCGTTCGGCACGGCGGCCTTGACGCATCTCTCCAACGTGCTGGCAAACTGCATTCAGCAACGCGTTTTAGCTCGCGAGGAAGCTCCCGCTCGGCACGCCGAGTGAAAACGTCGGACACCGTGCCGAAAGGCGAACGGAGGAAGCTGAAGGGACGCCGGGCAGAGCTGCAGAGCAGCGCAACTTTGGTTGTTGGAGAGCGAGGTGGGATGAGGTGAGAGAGAGAGGTGATCGCAAAGTACACATCGAGGATCGCAAGAGAGGTCTCAGCGTCGACCACGTGTGCACTGCACGTCGTGGGGAAATGAGAACATCCATGAAAGTCTTCTTGGTTCTTTCAGGTCTGTCGGAAAGACAGCGTCTGAATTCAGACGTTGTCTTTCCGACAGACCTGTTCTTCACCTGAGGACGGCTGCTTGCGTTGTGGCCGAAACGTCGTGAGAATTATTTTATTATGTTTTAGTTGTATTATTTTATTATTTCCCTTCTACGTGACTTTACCGAAGGAACCAAGAAGATGAATCCCTGCAGTCACGAAAGCTTTAAATTGAAATTTAAATCCATGAAAGTGTGTGAAACATTTTCTTGCACGAGGTAAACACGCCCCATGAATGTGGGACTCATCATAATTGTACTTGCCCACCATCAAATCAAGATTGTTTGTGTTTTGGGCAGAACCAGAGTACACCATTACATACACATTACCAATTGTGACAGACCACAATGAAGGTCCCCACTGGTTGAATTCAAATATTTACGTTTAGGAGCGATAAAAAAATTATCCATGTTAAAACGCACCACGGGTATATCATTGCAATGACAAAGCAGATTTAATGTAAACACCCCAATGTACAATTTGAAGGTCTCTTTTGCGGCTCTAATAGGGAACAAATTGGACACTAATTTAGCAGATTTAGTATTATAGTGCGATAATATGTATGAAGTCTCGAAGCATATTACAGTTGCACACGTCGGGATGTGTTAGAGGTACACAGAATACATTTGACAGAGCACTAGTATCTACCGTAATTACTTCCTGTGGAAGAAAACAAATGATTTTCGGAGTCTACAACTCAACATTTTGCATATGGTTACATTTTTCATGAAACTTGAACATCAGTCGTTTACTCGAATAACACAGTGTCCCATTTCCTTAAAGAGAACAAATGGATGTTTTTTTTTAGCCCGCTGCATGGGCATTCATTAATCTTTGATCAAATAAAGAAACACATATAACTAAAGGTGGATGAAGATACAGAGCTCCCAATTGTTCTGTGCTTGTGTCCGGCCCAGCCTTTCTTTAGAAACTGATTTTAATGGATTTTGGCCTCAGGCTCTTAGGCGCAAGATGCCAGATATTGAGCCTTCTCGTTTTCCCAGTCGCATTCACAGCCACAATGTGTATTTACACGGGACAGTATATACAGTGAGAGGCAGCTCAAGGCATTATCAAGAGAAGAATGGAATGCCAACCCAAGGATAGAAACCGCATTGGATCTTTACCCACAGGACAACTGATACAATGGGAGCTGACGCACGTAAGACAGACGCGAGGAAGACCTCGGAACAGACGGGAAAGACATAAGAGCATAGACAGAGACTTGGCACATTGAGATCCAATGACAACACCAGCGGAAGCGGTGAAGGCAGTGGGAGATCACGAGCGGTGGTTGGAAAACGCCGACAGCGCGTGCGGAAGCGCATAATGCTTCCTGATTGGGATGAGATTTTGGAATTTCGGAATGCTACGTGATATTCGGATTTCCTAAACGTTCCCATCACGCGCTATAACGTGCAACGTCTTGGTGCCAGCAACAATAGTCGCATCGCCCGATGCCACGTGACACCACCTTTTAGCGGGGAGGGGCGTTAGTGGCATCGTATTCGTGACATCACTTTGTGTCTTCAAATCAATCAGAAACGGAACAAAATCTTCGGATTATCCCAGAGTTGGTGTCTAGCTTTGAGTTTAGAATGTTTCTGATTATGCCCAAAATCGGCAGCAGTACGTGCACGTGCATTAAACGGCTTGTTTTTAAATATGAAAATAATAGACATGCTGTGACTAGCATCCATGGTTTATTCATGTAAACATATCGTGATTATTGTCCTTTTTTCAGTCATAAATTAAGTAATATTTTTATTTCATATATATGTTTAGGTTCCAGTGAATCGGCGCTGGTATTTAATCTTTGGCCAAGGCATGCGTTATTTGTAAGAGGCTGTCAGCCAAAAACGTTGTCCTTTCAACTGCCAGCCAAATGGTCATAATACGAGGCCCTTAAACGAGCCGTAGGCTATACTAACAGATGAGAATGCATTGGTCAGATAGCTGCCCTTGTCAGCAGTGAGAAATCAAAATTCCCTACGAGAAAAATTAATGATGCTGTCATCCACATAACAGCTGGAAGGCTGGAGGTAGCGGAGAGCTTCCAGAAAGTGGAGTCATCATTTGCAAGCAGTAATTTTGGAGGAAACGGTTGTGTTTTTTTTTAAAGAAAATATTATTATACAATATACCACTGCAGGCTAACTGCAGTATGAATATAGTGTAAGGCCCTTTATCAATGCACTGCTTAATGAAGCCATCCCCCATGCCGTGTCTGTCGTGAGCAATGTCTGACCATACTTCACTTTACTGGTCAGTGAGAGTTTGTAAAGAGGGTATGTGGGAAGGCCGGAACTTGGTCAGATATCAGCCAAGCATTTAGCCAGAAAAGCCTCACCGAGTCTCAAAACTCCCATTCAAGAGACTCCTGCAATGGGAAGTTTGACCAATGCCAATGAGTATTTGTCTGAAGAAACCAGAGAAACTGGAGAAAACCCCACAGACATGATGGGGTGACACTCAACATTGCCAACTGCTGGCCACACCTTGTAACACCACACCTACAACACCTACAGTGTGTTGAACTTCTTTCGCACCATACGTAGCCAGCCGTGCTAATTGGAGATGCGGAGGAAGGACAACAAACTAAACACAAAAAGCGGTTCTAAAGAAAGTAGTTTTCAATCTGGATTGAATAGAGCATTGCTCCATTGGCTTCCTAATATCGAATGGAAGAGCATTCCAGACGGCCACAGAAGCGCATTAGAAAGTGCACGATGCAGTCATCGCTTTTGTTCGATGGCCAGCCACAAGCCGCTGTGAGGATGATGACCACAGTTCGCGTGATGGTTTATCTACGATTCTACGTTGTTCCTCCCATCCAAATACTAAGCGAAATGTTTGCCCAAGCATCGCTGTAGAATAGACGAATGCATTTGAATTCACAACACCCAGTTGAAATACACTTTAAGTAGACTGCATAACGGTTTTGACTTGAAACAAATCACCTGGAGCTGAACCACTCGGTAAAATGTCCACGGCTATTTCAAGCGATTTTTCACAGATCTACTTAAAAAGCGAAATATTACCAGTGCGCATCAATCCTCGGCACGATGCTGATATACATATATATGAAAATGTTATTTTATTGTTTTATGGTCGACAACAGCAATTCGCATCGTAAAATACTGCCTGGTGTGTGTGTGTGTGTTTTTTTGTTGTTGTTGGGTTTGTTTCTGCTTCCTCTCCGCTGTGTTCTCTGCGTTGCGCCGCGTGACGTTCGCCACGACGTCCAACATGCCGCCTCCACGTATGTCTGCACGAGGGATGAAATTATTCGTAGGGCGTTTCTTCGTCCTGAAGACGCTCCCAGCACGTCGGATCGAAACGTCGGACATCGTGCCGAACAACACGCGGTACACATTGAAAAACGCATCAGAGAGCTGCGCAGCACAGCTGTGAAAACCTAACCGAGTATTAATCCTTTCTCCATCCTGCGTTGGGTAAACAACGCGACATGCACACACCAGTTGGGGGGGGGGGGACACCTATATAAGAGGTGATGTTTCAAGCAAATCCTTTTTTAACAGCACACAGAGAAGCCAAGGGGTTGTGTTGAGTTGTTTTGTTGTTTGTGAACCATTGCCAAAGCAGTATCACCAAAGTGATTGATACAATAGTTAGAATTCCGCATAGCCCCGTCCACCAATGCAGAATAGAGATACACTGAGTGTGCACGGCTTTTGTTTTCGAAAGGCCGGGAAACACGTTCACAGTTCTATTCATTACAGCAGGTTTAATTAAACTGCCACATTTACATTTGGCCAACTATTAGATTCCACTGAATACCTCTTTAACGCACCAGAGAACGAATGCTCCAGTGAGACAATTCACATAAACTCCTGGGACGCATTCAAACATTTTCAAACGCGGATGCCTCATTGCATCTCACCAACTACCTTCAAGACCTCTCTAACTCAGGAGTCGGCAACCGAAATAACAATAAGAGAATTTTTTTTCGAATTCCGTAAAAAAAAAGACTCAATATTTCAAGAGGCGCGGTGCACGTGGTGATCACGAGACCCCCTTTGTCTAGCTGAAGGTGACCCTTGAAGAAGGCCAGTCAGCCGAAATATTGAGATTTTACTATATTCTAGATGATGGTAAAAACTATTCTAATACTAATAACTTGTTAACCTGTTGTTTCATACATACTGTATAGATTTATCAGTTTAACACGTAGGCTTTCACGACCAATATCCATTTATGCTGCCGAGTATAAATCTATACGAGTTCGTACTAGTAACGAATTGGCATGTTCTGTTTACGTGACAAACCTTACTAATTAGCTGTGTCGGGTGGTGGCAGGTTTAACGACACATTTTTAAATATTTGCATGATCTAACCCCCCAAAAAAAACTATTTAGGATGTATATATTTATACTCGGCAGCATAGATACACTTCAGTTCGTCAATGTGTATGTTGCGTGTGGTTCCAAGACTTCTGGTCAGCATGGAAGAGTAGGCCAACATACCCTCTAAAGGGACACTAGAACTCCCTCTAGTGAAGGCCCTTCTGCCAGCAGTGGCAGGAGCAAGACATTGCAGGGCTGCATCCGTAACGCTTAACTTTTTTACATTCATTTTAACATATTTTGTGAAACCGCAGTAGTGAAATTCAATATATTCCTCTAAGGAGGCAGTGAGAAAGGCTGTAATGTGATTTTTTAAAAGCCATATGGCTAAAGGCATGTCTGGCGCCTTAATTGTATTTCAACTTGCAGCAGTGTTATTCACAAGTAACAGACAACACACAAAATTGAACAGCAATTTCCTGAAGCAGTGCATTATGGGCCTCTTGTCTTCGGTCACCATCAAAACGAATGTCAACAAATACGACCAACTGACTACCGCAATGATGCAGCAATAGACAAAATGTGGACTGGCTTCACCCTCATTAGCACTCATCAGCACAGCAGTCACCAATGCTCAATGTTTTCCATCCTGCTCTATCATTGTTACGATGGTTTTTTTTGTTTCTCTCCCTCTCTCATCATTTACAGATGTTGATTTGAAGCTTTCGAGACTGCAGGAATCCATACTCTTTGGTTCTTTCGGTAAAGTCACGTAGGTTGAAAATAAAATAAATCACGACGTTTCGGGCACTACACAAGCGTCCGTCATCAGGTGCTTTCCCACCTACAGATTTGATCGGGGTTATTCTCCAACCACGTGTCCACCAACCTTTGCTGCCGAGGCACTGTTGCTAATTGAGAGCAAGACTTGGGGGAAATTGTCTGAGCAGGGATTCACTTGCGACAGAAGTCGGCACGCGCGCGATGCTGCCGCTCTCTGCTTCAGCAGGTGCGCCTCTCACAGGGAGTGATACAATTTCCTCTTTACGAATTGCAATGGAATGAATCTAAGTGTTAATAAAAAAAAACTGGTGGTACTGCATTGAGGAAAGAGGTCATAGCGTAGCGTGTCGGTATGAATATCGACCTTTTTTTTCCATTTTCCACAGCCGAGAAAATTACATTTTACAAATGTGTAGAGCTCGCAAATGGTTTACTGCACAGAAAGTAATGTGCGTGTATATACCGTACAGTATGTTCCCGCAAAGTAAACAATTATGCATATGCATGGTTATGTGACATTTTCCTACTTTTTCCTTTTTGCGTTGGTGTTGGGAATATATTATAGCGCAGGATTTTCATCTGCAACCTTTGGGCAACCGTTCGACCAATGTGGCCAATTTTCAAAATCTCAAGTTCTTAAAAGCATCAATAAAAAATATACAATTCGTCCATATTAGATCTTCTTTATGTGAGTTTCCATGCCCCGAAGTTGAATAAACACAAGCAGAGCCTGCACATTACAGCTTTCAACCTTGGTTGGAAAGCTTAAAAAAATCACGAGCTATACAAACCTATTAAAGCAAGCTGAATGAGTACAATTCCAACATTCAGCAGCGATGAGTATGATGCACTCATATAATGATCACTCTCCTTACAGGGATGTTGCTCAAATAACACGAGGCTCTGCTGAAGGACTCCACACACTTGCAGACGAAATCACGGACTCCAAGGTTGTTATATCCTCCTAATTGTATACTAAGACATTCCACACACACACAGCTCTCGGCAAAAAGTTAAAGTTTTGAGGTGTTGGCATTCATTCATTATGGGCCTGCAAGAACACCACACAAGGTACACAAAGCGGCGGGCTTAGCTCAATGTAACGAGCAATGGTGGTGAAAGTGCCTCTGAGAGGTTTTGTCAAATAAATGCCCGCTAATGGTAGCTGGGACTGGGAAGGCAGCATTTTATGCAGGAGGGAAAAAAGACATCTCAGAGGGTGTGAGCTGGCATCTCTCGTTCGCTTCGAGAATGTTCCTACGTGCTTTCACGGTTTTGGAGAGTCGTTGAATCACATTCTATTGCATTCACACATCTCCACTTATTGCTCTTACCTCATCATCCTGTTCCCAGAAACACGAACCATTATGGGAGCAATGGACGTCCTCTGAAATGTCCCTTTTCGACCAGTTTTTGTTTTGGTAGAAAAAATGCCGATGATTCCATTGTGAACAATGGGGACAAATTGCCAAGGCGATGTTTTTTCGGCTGCTTTTTGTTTCTTCCCCCAAAATGATCTCCCTTTGCTCCCTCACACTCTAAACTCCAATCAATGTTCATATTCTATCTCATCCCTCAAACACACCTCGGCTCACCCTGATCACATCCCTTAGAGCTACGCTCCCACTACAATCCCCCCCCCCCCCCAATCTATCTCCCCAGAGCCTGGCCCATGAGACCAACTCCAGCCGTAGCCCATTCATTATCCCATCTCACACCACGATCCCTCCAAGCGCATCCGTAGCTGTGAGACGATAGCACCAGCACATTTGCCCACATGCCAACGGCGAAGAAAACGACAATAACATTGGTGAATATTGAGCAATAAACTATTGGAATTCATTGCAAATGTGTAAGTTGCAATTGAAAAGGCAGTATTTAGCAAAATGTGAAAGGAAATTCATCATTTTAGTTTTGTTTAATTGGCAAAATACGTATAAGGTGAATAAAGTGTTCATCTTTAACAAGATATATAATAATGATTCTAACTTTGCCAGTTTTGGTAAAATGTCTTAATTTTATTGTTAATGAAAACTTCGAACATTTAACACAAAATTAAATGGTTCATTCACGGGTAAATATGTTTTCCTATCAAATATGACAAATTGGTCATGTAATTTCTGTTAAAAACTTCATATACAGGTATGCATTTTATGTATCATAAAACCAATAGATATGAAAATAAAAAGCATGAAAGTCAATCTTGACTTAGAGCTTTCGTGACTGCAGGAATTCATTTTTTTTTTACCTATCTACGTGACTTTACCGAAAGACCAAAAGAATAGAGTATAAACGTGGTTTTTTTATATAAAAAAATGAAATAAATGCAGCTTTATGTGTTAAAGGGAAAATGCAAACTTAGTTTTAATTTTAACAAAAAAAATCACACTCTGATGAATTTGTCATAAAAACGTTTAATATATATGGGAATTTTTTGGGGTACCAAAATGTATGAACAACTTGTCTTTTTCCCAAAAAACAGAATATTTGTCAACTTCATTTTTTGTATAACAATGGAGAAAATAGATAAGCATCATAAAACTTCCATCGGTTTCAAGCGAAGTACATTTTTTTGTTAAATTATCGAGCGAGAAATGAAAAATATGGAGAAAAACATTCTTGATGAAAAAAAAGGTTCCCATTGTGTGCATCATAACCCCATTACATGAAAATAAAATCACAACTTTTTCATTTAGTTTTGGGTGAAGAATAATGTTGGTTCTATGACGATGTTAATGCACCCTGAAAAGTGATATGACATTGAGCAATGACACGAAATGAGAATCTCGATAAATGGTATATTCATGCATTGCAGTAATTGCACGCTACCTTAACCTTTAAATAATTCACATTCCTCCGGCAATAATAGCCATATTTCTTTGCCGGGTGGAAAATAAAGTACTGTATATGTCCTTCCGTGAGGCTTCATACGTAATTTATGAAGACGTTTTAAGGGGTTTGTGGTTCTATGCAAAAACAAAGCACACACACAGTTTATGGATGTTGGCTCGGTGAGTATTGGGCGAAACCCAAGCCCTGCCTCTGGGCTATTGTGTGTTGCATGAAATGGCCAGGAAATGCATCCATACTCTATGCAAAAGCGAGAAACAGAGATTCATTGAATGGGACACAGGGATAATTATTTTGGTTTGTCATTCCCTGCCAGCACAATTGTCTTAGATGTCTGCAAGAGGGTTTTGATTTTATAATAGACCTTTGCACAGTAATGACTATATCCTGGAAGACAGTTTGCTACAACATGAAAGAAACCACAACTTCACCAAATACCAGAAGGGCCTTTGAATAATTAATAATACTATTAATTTTTAGTAATCATTAATGTTCACAAAAACGCCTTAACTAGGCCTCAAGGATGTGTTGCAGAATGGTTGTGTTTAAGAATTGTCGTGTTTGAGTTGGATTATGTGGGGTGCTGTGTCGTTCCTCTTTTTCAATTTGCGAACTTGTGTTTTCATTTGCTTATCCAGAGGTTGCCAGTTGAAACAATGCACACGTTTCCTAAAATCCCATAATCTCTGTCCATCCAGCAATAAGAATGGGTAATCGATGGGCATGTTGTGTGTGTGTGGTGGGGTAAAATATAGATGCACCCACTTTGTCCAAGATGTCTAGGCCAGTATATAGAAGGGTAGGTCAAAATACTGTTTAGATCTTCATTGAGTAGAGGTCCTTCCAGCAGCAGTTGCGTGAAAAAATAATTGCAGGGCTGCACCTTTACCATTATACGCGAGTTCCCCCTTTTATAAAAATGTGATTCAGTGGACTCTTTATGATTATATCATTGCCTTCCACAACGCATTGAGATGCAGATGCTGTAGTATTTGGAGAATTTCTAAATTAATTGTATCATATCAAAAGGGCCCTAAAATATAAGGATGTAGCTGATTAAAACTTACAATCGCTTGCTGCTCTACATGGGCATGGGTACAGGACGACGGGGAGCAAAGAGAGAACTAAGCTGAGAAAAGAACGGGAGGGAAAAGTGCAAGATTGGATAGCTGTGGGCAACGGGAATTAGGGAAATTATGTAAAAATGGCCCCGCATAACAGGTTATAATGATCCTTAAATGTGGTTTTGTGAGATTTTGAAAGAGTAAGACTCCATGAACAAAAATCGATTTCTTCCATTTATTGTGTACCTATCATCATCATCATCCAACTATCAACTGCGGGGTGGAGGTGTCCCCATGCTGTCACCATCGCTTATGGTATCGCGATGGAACTCTCCATCAATCTCGAGCACATGAGCTGATTTCATTGCTCCACCTCTGCAATGAAATCAGACCCATTATTATCCTCTATCACACGTATATAAACTGTTCACGGAGATCATTAGGGACAGAATAACAGGAAATGTAGAGGCCACCCAAGCACATCGACAAGACGGGTTGAGGAAAATATGTATTCAACATCAATCGCAGACATACTATCAATCATATTCCGTATAAGACTAATGAATATCACATGCCATTATACGCAGCCTTTGTGGACTATAAAAAGAAATTTCACTCGGTGTAAATTGATGCATTCATCCAAGCTCTCTTGAATCCAAAGCCTAAGTAAAAACTATATTTTAAAGCGAGGAGATGTTTTTTTGTTTGTATAAGTTGTTGTTGTTGCAAAATTAGAACGGCCATATTTTGATCGCATGATGAAAGTGACCAAATACCAAAGAGGAGACGCAAATTTCCCAAAATCAAAATTGAGAAGTAAAGGCACGAACCATAAAATTGAGAAAATAGTAACGATGTCGGATTTGGAAATGACTTAGTAAGTTGTACTGTGTTGCATCTCAACGATGGGGCTATTGTGATCATGCAAGCCAATAAGTATAAACAATTATAAACGTTTCTTTTTGTTCCGTTGCTTGAAGGACCCTACATTTGTAGTAGAGCGTTTTTAAAAGTTACCATACCAGAATTTAATAACTTTCATTGAGCGATGCCAAAGAAAAGTACAAATGATTCCCCCAAAACACAGGAAATAGATTTTTTCTAAATCTATATAGTAAAGAGACATTTTTAATAAGCTTCCATGAAATAAAAAGAAAAAGTGCATTTCAAGCCGCTTTTGGAATGCATAAATAAAATACCCACTTTTGTAAAAAAAAATACGTGGGCAAAAGAAGAAAGCTATTACTATTCTTGGTTCTTTCGGTAAGGTCACGTAGAAGGGAAACAATAAAATAATACAAAAATAAGACAATATAATTCTCACGACGTTTCGACTGCAACACAAGCAATCATCATCAGGTGTGAAAAGCACAGCAGGAAAATGTTGCAGTCGAAACGTCGTGAGAATTTAATTGTTTTATATTTGTATTATTTTATTGTTTCCCTTCTACGTGACTTTTCCGAAAGAACCAAGAATATAAATCCCTGCAGTCACGACAGCTTTAAACCAAAATGTAAAGCTATTACTATGAAATAATTTAATTGCGATATTCACGCTCTTAAAATTGTATGTGTAAATAGGCATCGGTCTCTCATTCAAACGCAACATCCAACATTTACCGCGGGAAAAATGCAAATTCCGTGCAAAAAAAAACTCGCGCAATACAAATCCACGATTCTAGTTCACACCCACGAAGTGTGCGAGAGAGATTTACGAGTGAATTTTTTTTGCGCGAGCTCACTCAGCCGGTTTCTGGGTTTGTCGTGTACGCAGCTTGATTAAAGTGATATTTTTTTACTTATCTGAAGGTGTCACACCGCCAGACTTCAGCACACTCGCGTTTACAAATAACTTCTTGCGATGCACATTGCAATCTGTACGAAAGGGATGCCCTTCTTTTTCGCGTTGCCTTTTTTTGTTTTGTAGTTATTGTTTTCTACCGAAATTCAGTTTTCTGGACGCGCGTTTCTCTCATGGCTGTATGGCGGCTTTGATTGCAATTCAAACAGATATTGGAGAATACAATGCCATTAGTTTGAATCAATGCACCGTGGTATTATATGCCTCGCTGCATGTAAAATGACATCCTCTCTGCGCACGCAACAATAGCAAAATAATAAGCCCCCTGGCATTACGCCAAACATGATCACAATTCTCATACTGGTCGCGAAAGCCTACGTGTTAAATTATCACAATGCTGTTTATATATTTTTTTCTACATAAAGGAAATCCATTTTCAGAGGTCATTAGGAACCCTGGCAACTGACCTGTACGCTCATTAGTCGTTTGAAAGAGTTTCCGCAAAAAAATTGTCCATAAAATATCTGCCGGATGAAAGCTGCTATAATATACTGCAAGGAGAAAAGAAATGAAAAAAAAACTCCGTTGTTCAACTTGTCCCTTTAATGTCGTGAATGCTGCGCTCTCAGACTGTCGAAGACCCCCTCATACTGCTCCTCCTTAACTGTGACATTCGCTACAAAACCAAATGCCTGCTCTACGACGACCAAAACAACAACACCCCCCCCCCCCACAAGACTTTTGCACACCTCCGACCAAAACTCACCATTCGCAAGGCAACAAAACAAAAAGAGACCGCCTTTAATTTAAACAGGAAATATTTAAAATAGCTCTTCCATAGCCTTCACACTGGATGTGGCACATTTGTATTATGCCCTTGGCTAAAATATGGTTGAAGCATCTGCCATAGAAAATTACAGAATGCGAATGTTGGAGGAAGACTCATAGCAAAAAAAACGTACCCTGGTGTATTTCAGACAGCCTCACACACTGACATTTTCAAGGCAAATTACTGCATTGAAGTACCAATGATAATTGTGACACACATTTTGTTGAGCTGTTTTTATATTTGTAATTAATTAATACATTTGTACTGCTGACACCAACACACGGAGCTTCTGTGCTATTGGAAATGAGTGGGTGGCTTCGAATAAGCATAATGGATAACTGTAACCAATGTAAGTGGAACTATAAACTTATCATCAGATCACAAACAGAAAAGAACCACACATTGAAGAAAACATCAGTAATCATAAAGTCGAAGAAAACGAAACATTCTATTCCTTACCATAAAGAAAAATCATGAGCATTCATCGCTAACACTGCCCAAACCTGGAAAATTATATAACACGCGACGTTTCAGGCAATCTTGACTTAAAGTTTTCGTGACTGCAGGAATTCATATTCTTTGGGTCTTTCGGTAAAGTCCGCTTATGTTGCGATCGAAACGTCGTAGTTTTTTGTTATTTTGTAATTTTCTTTGAACATATCTACGTGACTTTACCAAAATACCCAAAGAATATGTTTCCGGCAATGTACCTCCTTTATAACAGAGAATAAAGACCATTCCCAGAAACATTGCTTGTTATCAATATATGTATATTTTTTTAGGGCAGTTTTTAACGAATGTGAGTTATTGTAATTTGTGCTTGTACACCACTGCCAGTGCAGTATCAAGTTTTATTTGGTGTCAATTTTGAAATTCGTTAGTGATACATTCACGGATTATAAAAACACAACAAAAAGTCGCCATATCATTGCACAAAATCGCAGAATTAGGCTGAGACTCGACACTTGGGCGAGCAATTTAGAATGTAATGACCGCGTGATGGCCCTCTGGATGCAATTGCATGCAGCCTTCGACTAGACAGAGTGCAGTGCCCTTCATTGAGAAACACAGAAAGAACACATCAATCAGGCACGTAGCTTGAAAATCGCCAGCTGCCTCTTAATCATCATCTCCTGCTCAGCTCTCCACCACGCTGCCCCCTTACCCCACATTCCACATCCTCCCACTACCAGCAAGCGATCCAGAGACTCATCGCTCAGCCGTCAAGAATCCACGGGCTTCGTTTATTGCCGGGTGCCCGGAGATTGAACAACCAGCCGGGTTAATAGATTGTGTTTGTTTTAAGATTTCAATCGGAACCTTTTCACTCATAACTTGTCTTCGCCTAATGTGCTTGTGTGCAAGCAACAGCAGACTCGCCACCCACTAAGATCAGGTGACATAAGGCTCGGTGCAAGAACTGCTCCTTCCACAGTTAATTCCGTATGGGGTGGTAATTCGGCACTGCTAGATTAAGTCTAATCAGCATTTGTTTTGCCAATTTATTCTTTACAATTCGAATTTTTTTCCCTTTTTTAATTTCCGAAACTACATTTTCCTGAAGGGCTAATGGCGCGAGTGGGAATCTATAATTGACATAAAGTTATCGCGTGCCACTGAAACAAAAACACTCGTCCAGATAATTGCTTTCTTGGAAATTGTGCAGATTGTCAGCCTGAAGTGCCGCCATCAGTAACTACGGTAGAGCATTTTAAATAAGTTAGCGGACAATTCGCTTCAACATTGGACAGCGGGACACGCAATAAGCTGCGAGAGAGAAAAAAACGCTCCCACATTTTGTCCGTTCGTTCGTTTCTCAGTCCGCTTTGTCCTGGTGACAAGCGTGTTGAGTAGTGGAAGTCCAGACCTTCCTGTCCCTGGCGACGGACTCTAGCTCTGCACTAATATACACTACTATACATTACTATACACAACACTACTATACACTATACTATACACTACTACACAATACACTACTATACACTACTATACACTACTACTATCGGCTATAGACTACAACACTATACACTACACTACTATACACTTCTTCTATAGGCTATAGACTACACCACTATACACTACTATACACTACTAGTATAGGCGAGATACTACAACACTATACACTACACTATACACTACTATACACTACTAAAATGAATACAAGACGGGTGAAAAAGGTGAAAATATTCGAACCGTTGTAACATCGGTCAATACAATTGAGAGGATGCAGCACTTTGTTTAAGACCCATAATAGAGGTTTTTGAATTACATCACGTAAATTTAAATGTGTCGTTAAAACCGCCACCACCCGGCAGCCAATTAGTAAGGCCTGTTACATAAACACAACATGGCAATTCGTTATTAATTTTGCACACCGGTGCGTTGGAGAGTAAACCCACTACATTTACAATTCGAGTAAGACGTTTCACCAGCAATTACAACGAGCATCATCAGGCGACACCCAAAGTTGTGGAGAACTCCTATTTCGGTCTTAAAATAGAGGGATAAATGTGATGTCGTCACCTGTGAGCCAATCAGGGTTAATTTAAGTCGAGTGCTAAACTGACTTTGTTTACAATTACCGCTGTGTGATGACTGCATACCACAGATTAGTGCATTCTGAAAGGATGCATTTGGGTTTCCATTCATTACAATATTAACATTGAAAACAATGAATACCCTTTATCTACCTACTGCTGGTTTAAGGCTTCATCATTCCTGGGGGTTAAATATCGTAATCACAATACAAGTCAGCGCAAGTTCATGAACGGGGGAGCACAGAACAAATTCAAATATCACTTGCCACCGATGTTAGCCATGGCCCGGAATGAAACTTAGGTGGCCGGGTTTGCAGCGCAGGACGCTAACTGCAGCATGAGCACTGGATAGCGCAGACGGGTACACTCTGAAATAATTCATCTGGGTTTTCATTAGGGAGCTCATTTAAAGCAACAAGCTGTAATCCTGCTGGGAAAGAAATGTGGACTCATCACTTCAGGGATGGGCGGCTCACCTAATGAATGCTGACCTGGCAGGGAAGGTGCACACGTCACGTGCTTCCTTGACATAGCAGAACACAGCCAATATTTGTTTGCATTAAATCCAATGTGGGAAACATTCGACCTAAATGCGTATCATGAGAGTGCAACACAACATAGGCTTCACAGCCCACGTGGCTTATTTTCGGGGTATTTGTTTTTGCACGTGAAATTATTTGCTGGTAATGGCTTAAGATGCCCTTGCTCTGGGCTGACATTGGCCGACTGTAATAAAAAAAACGGGTTCATTCTAGATTTGAAGTTTTCGTGACTGCAGGGATCCATACTCTTTGGTTCTTTCGGTAAAGTCACGTA
>CM025611.2:3550225-3600449 GCA_014621495.2 Entosphenus tridentatus
TACTATACCGCCTTCAACTTTTATGGACTGGGTGTTTAAGGTTAGCGATTTGTCGTATTATCTGGCTGTATAGGAAATGAAAAAAAACAATTACTTTACTATTCAAATATTTTTTTTTAATTTAGGGCCCCTTTATAACATCATGCTACAGGCCCCGCATTCGCTTCATCCGGCACTGCGAGGAGCCCACGTGTTCTTCCCACTCGGGTTGCCGGTCTCGACTTGATCGGAGTGGCCGGCGGAGATGAAGCCTTTGGCTTTATACCCGGGGGCACCTCTAACGCCCGGAGATACGGAGGGGACAATTCTCCTTGGCCTAGCCACGAGGTCATGCTCGAGTCGCCGCCCCTGGGCCGGAGGGGTTTTTGCAAATCGCCTCTGGGGGTTCCGGATGGAATAAAATGAAACGGGTGTGGTCTGAGGCTCTCTTCGAGCCTCCAAGGTCGGGGAGAAAAAGAAAGCTTTTTTTTTTAAATGGTGAGTGGTGCACTTGTTTTTTGAGGGTTGTTTTTATATCCAAGTAGCTGTACGGAGCGGTCCGCCCAGAGCTGTCCGTGAGTGGCCAGTGATGTTTGAACCAGCGGTCCCTGCATGACCTCTGCTGCTCCCTCAACCCACTAACGTCTTAACCCTTCAAATCATATAAATACAGGGCCCCTGAAAACACTGTGGTTCATGTGTGGTGTTGAATTTGATGTTTTGTTGCCTTATAACATGTGTATATCTCACGATTACAAAGTGGAAGATTTTGGGGCTGAAAATTACATCAGCTTTTACCACGAGTCAATGGAGACACTATGATCGTTTAACTGCTTACCGAACAAAGTTTGCAGAACGTATGCATGTGTATTAAGCGTGACAAACCTGTACTGTATTTCTGTAAACATTTTAAGCCAACATTACGCATGATACTCTGCTCACAAAATGTTTACGAGTACTTCACATATACATTTTCACTTGTGTTAATTATTCATATACATTTTCACTTGTGTTAATTATTCAAACGAATGTAAAAAAAAGCAATATATTGATTTATAGTTGGCTGGTCCTTATATCTAGCATGATATAATTAGCATGTGCCACAACTTCATCAAGGTTTGATGTTAAAACGTCCCAACTGTAAGGAGATTCCTGTGTATGTTTATGGTCAATTAAGTCGTGAAAATTCTGAATCCACAAATTAACTTTATTGGTCATAATTTGATGAATACATTAGCATGCAGACATGTGTTTGTAAATGTGACAATCTTGTCAGTTTGTGGAGGGTTATTGCCAACATTTTTGGCATAAAACTACCACGTGGTCGAACCCAAAAACGAATGTATTATTTAGTGGCTACAAAAGCCTACGATAACAATCTGAGAAGTGGGGATTACACCTATGAAATTACAAATATTCTACAGAGAAACCAAGATGGATATCTAACAATTAAACTGGACCAAATCTGATACATCTTGAGAAAAAAAGATTTGGTTGAAGTATTTTCTCCCCTTGGGTTTCCCAAACACAAACGTTTCAATATTATGGCATCACACTGATAGCGCAATTGAAATACAATTAAGGAAAAATACACTTTGTTCTTCACTCAATCTGATAAATGTTTTGTGTTTCATGAGCTCATCCGAAAAACGAAATGGTAAAGGAACCATTTAAAAATCAACAAATAATTTTGACATCACAATCTGGCGAACAATTCTGGCTAATGCCACCTCCAAAAAATGTTAATAGTACCTTGACATTTGAGATAAAAAACAACCGACTTACAGCTTCTAGCGCACGGTTGTTGTCTATTCTATACTTCAGGAGTTAAATGCCAACGGTATTTCAAAGAAATGTCTGTTTCTGTATCTGTGTAAGCAAGAGACGGATAGACACATACACGGTTGGCTACGTACGGTGCGAAAGAAGTTCAACATACATACGTAGACACACAACGCAATAACTAGCTATCATTCGCCACTAAGTGGCGATGACATCAACACGATGCATGTTGCAGGGTAGGTGCACTTTGAGGCCATTTGAAGTGTCGAAGACTTGCTGACAGGTCACGGGACAGACTCCGGTCTTCAGAGTTGACCGACTGGGAAGAATGGCAGATGTATCACCTGTGCTGCCCACTGTACCAACTTGTACTTTAGCCGCTCGATCCACAAACGTCTATCTGTATCACTGCTGCCTGTCACACGGTCACATTTGCTCAAATCTATTTTGATGGTGATTGAAGACAAGAGAGCCGCCAATGTGCTTCTTCAGAAACTGCCGAGAGCTGTTTGTATATTCATAGAGGCTGTGTTCTTTATACTTTTCTGTGTTGTTTGGGTCCTAATTAGAGGCAACATTACATAACACGTATAAGGACCCATACCAGAGGATTCTTGCTTTGCAAGATCAGCAGTTTACCAGCAATGATTCAAGCAAGCATGATGCTGCTGAATAGACACTTTATGTCAAAACCGGTTCAGATTGCTCGCCTTGAAACTGATAACATGATGCACGGACAGAAGATTGTGCGGCTGATCGGTGTAAGAAATCATTTCACGGACAGTCATCGACTTACAAACATTCCTGGGCCCCGCTCATAAGTTGCATGGTAAGTCGGAACACAACAATGTAAGGCAGTCATCGACTTACGAACCAGCTTCCATGAAATATATTTTTTACACTGACTTAAAATGCGAATTCGCAATTGCAAACTGAACCACGGAATTATCTTGTTCAGATGAATGACCTTCCGTGAGGCGTAATGAGTCGACCTCGCGCTGTGAGTCAGTGTTTGCGCGTGTGCGCACAATCGTGTGTGCCGACCTTCATAGGCGCTGCTCGATAACAGTACTTGCCCCAACAGTCTGTTAAGGCTATACGGGTTTTCTTTGTGTTTGTGTCTGTGTGCGCACGTGCCTGTGTGTGCACATTGCCCCCCTTCCGACTAAAAGCTAGCCTCGGGACTCAAGGTAAGTAAAAATATTTTTTTATTCGTTACTTTATTTTATGTTTTATTCAGTGTTTTTTTAGTGTTACATACAAATGTGCTAAATTTTCTTCATAATTCTGAGTTTAACAATGCTTACCTTTTGTTTAACTGTAACACATTTCATAACATTGACCATATGGGCATTTAAATAGTGCAATTATTGTGTTCCGACTTACGAACCGTTCGAATACCAACTCGTTAGACTTACGAACGGGTCTCAGGAACGAATTAGGTTTGTAACCCTAGGATTGCCTGTACTGTATTTAAATGCCCAGTCCGTGTTTTGAAATGTGTTAGTTCAACAAAAAAGGGAAGCATTGTTAAACTCATAATAATATTGTACATTTGCATGAAAAAAATAATTGTGTAAATAAAAAAATAAATGAAGTCACATGAATAGAAAAAACATCACAAGGTTCAGGACCTGTTCAGATAATCGTTACTGGTATTGGCCGTGAGCAGGAATCAAACCCTGGTCGCCGGGTTTGCGGCGCAGCGTGCTACCTGCTACACTACCGCTCCCCACTTTCACAAAGATCCCCCGTAAAGCCTTAAAAACAACCGCCATTCGCGACTAAGTGGCGGTGACGTTACCACGACGCTTGTGCCAGGCCATGTGCACCTTGAGGCCACGTGAAGTGTCGAACGCCTGCTGGCAGGTCACGGGGCAGACCCAGCAGGTGCCACGGGTCGACTGAGATGAGTGGCTGATGCACCACCTGTGCCCCCTACTGTGCTAACTTGCTGTGCTTTAGCCACCCGGCGCTCCGCTCGTTGTTGTGAGCGTCGCATACATTCACTTTCACACACACGAGCGTGCGGGTGCACAAATATGCACACACATCCACACTCCCAGCGCGAGGCTGACTCATTGCCATTGTGGAGGATCGCTCCACTGAATAAAAGTTACGCGGTTCAGTTTTCAAGTTCGAGTTCGCATTTTAAGTTGATGTAAAAAAATTGTACGGACACTTGTCCATAAGCGGGGGTGTTCGTAAGTCGATGACTGCGTGCATTCTTTTACATAGACATATATACGAAGATAATGTATTTAGTTTTTTATATTCTCCACAAGGTTCATGGTTATTTTGAGTTGTAACTGTCGGTTGCAAGATGGCAGTCCTATGCTATTGTTTAAGTGATGCATATGCGTTTACAGTATCAGGATAAATGATCCAGTACCCTGGCCGATAAACATTTATCTTCACTCCTTCCTTATGACGACTCGTACAGGGCGGACTGCACAGCGCAGCTCGCTTACAAAGTTGCAGACTGCTCAGTCCAACCAATTCCTGTGCTTATCACTTCCCATTTTTGGCCCAGTTTTCATCAGGCAGATGGGAGAGCAGATACTGGGGCAGCTCCAGGCTGTCACGCTAAAGGAGGGGGGGCAAAGCAAACAGACAGACTCATTAACACGCAGGTCCATCAATTAAATCCAAATCGCACGGTGCTTTGATTATTATTACTGGCAGGGCCTCCCGTGTTGAATGAGGGAATGAGACAAGTCATATTTTGACTTCAGAAAAATTGGGTGCTGCAAGCAAGAGGAAATTAGATGCCTACCGGCAGTGACAATTTAACACGAATACAATCACAACATAGAATCGTCATTATGAACACATTGGAATTCATATGAGACCATCCTACAATATAAAAGGGTCGTATGTGTATTTTGATCCATGGGTTCGATTCTCAGCCATGGCAACATAAGTGACGAGAGATATCTAAACGTGTACCACTCTCCACCACCACCTCACACACCCGTACTGGTCAGTGTGGTGAAGTATGGTAAAAAAAAACCCATGAATGACATGGCACGGGGGAGGAATTCAGGTAGTAGTGGATTAACACGAAAAATATATTGCTAAATATTTCGCAGTGTGGATTTTCTCGAAGAATGCTGGTTACAATTAAATATCAGTTATAAAATGGTAGCACGTAATTTGGCTTTAACACCAGTACAACATGGCCTAGTCCTGAAAGGATGCTACAGGATCACTGATTAAATAAATGTTTGGTCTCAACTCAAATATCGATAACTACTTCCCCAAAATGCACTTCATATAAGCACATTTCCTCTGGACGCAATAAAATGTCCTTCAATCATTACATTTATCCCATGATTTAGCTGTCTTGTTCAAATACCAATCAATCAATCAATCGCAGTCAATCTCCCCGATGTAAAAAAATCCTCTTAAAGGTTGCCGCCACCACCTATAATGCATGGCTTTGGACTCCCCACCTCTCATTCTGTCAACACCCTGAGGACACATTCTTTCATTTGGACATACGATGAAATCCACAGCACAGGAGGTAGCATTTATGTTACATGTGAAGGTCCCACGGTACAAGGTTGACGGGCAGCTCATGTCTGATGCATTGAGCCAGCATCCTCTGATCTCCTATATTTAAATCCACGATTAAACCAGGGTTCATGTCTGCCACATGGTGATACGCTGCTAGCTACAGAGTTGAGTATGGAAATTCTTCATCCCGTGACATCGTGGTGAAAGCAACGTGTCAGGAGGAGATGGCACAAAGTGTGGCGGGGAGGGGCTAGAGGTGAGCTTTGAATAGTGAAGTGTGGAAACCTTTCAGTCACATCAACAAGTTGGATTCCAAATTAAGATGCTGAAATTAAGCAATTTCAAAATATCTTCTTGGTTCTTTCGGTAAAGTCACGTAGAAGGGAAGTAATAAAATAATAAAAATAAAACATAATAAAATAATTCTCACGACGTTTCGGCCACAACGCAAGCAGCCGTCCTCAGGTGAAACCAGGTCTGTCGAGGCGACAGCGTCTGAATTAAACAGCACACGTGCTGTGTGCTGGTTTCACCTGAGGACGACTGCTTGCGTTGTGGCTGAAACGTCGTGAGAATTATTTTATTGTTTTATTTTTATTATTTTATTACTTCCCTTCTACGTGACTTTACCGAAAGAACCAAGAAGATGAATCCCTGCAGTCACGAAAGCTTTAAATCGAAATTTCTAAATAATACAGATTACAATGATGCCATTCATTAACCCAGGAAGGCGTAAAGAGTCTCAATAATCTTTTTTCAAGAGGGTCCTGCATTTGTAAATTTTGTCAATTCCACTTTAAGGAATGTTTTGCATGCAGGGGGAGAAACCAATGCAATTGGATACATTTTTAGTTTTTTTTTGCCAGCAGTATACCATTCAAGGGTCCAGACGTAATTACAAACCCGCATCCACAGGCCACTTCACAGCCCAGTGGGTTTGAAAGTCTCACACCTGTCAGTGATTCACCAACCCACGTCTCCCAAATCATTGGATTCCATTTGACGATGCGGAGATCTCCCCGGCAATAACCGTGCACCTGGCGTAGGAGGCATGACGGCACTTGACCACCGTGGCAATAACCATTCACTCGGTCACGGGACAAACCGGAAATAAAGACGCGCACATAGCAACATTGCCTCATGCCTCTATCGTGCTTTGGGCTACGAATAACGACCATCATGTAGGTGTGTATTTCTACATGATAAACTAGCCCTCATTGTGATGTGCTTCTTTAAAAAAATATGTCGTTACGTATGCAGGACAAGCATCGTATGATACAAAAAAATAGCAATTGTCTAAATTCGCAATAGCTTAGAAGCCTTACATTTTTTTTTTTATAAAGAGGCAGGAGGGTAATAGAAGTGGAAAGGAGAATGTGGAGGGGAGGTTTTATAACTGAATACACGCAACAAATCAAAGTGCTCGTGCAATATGACAGTCGAGAATGTAACTTACAAGCACGGGTTGCTTGTAAAAACCAATGCAGATGCTTATGAATATAATATTCTACTCAGAAAATGTCAAACTCTGCAATGCATACATAAGGCATAGGCATTACCTAATGATGACCAAAAAGCCAAGGACGAGAGTGATTCTTTGTCCAGAAATTGGGCCGAATGAGACGCTTTAGAGCAAATGCCACGCAAACGATGTCCGCAAAGCATGTGTGTGGGCGCCACGGGGCCCAGTTGCAGGCTGCTTGCGCTACACCCATTCCCAGCAGGGTTTAGCGGTACATTCCGAGGCGCTATTACCATCTGCACAATCTTATGGCCGTGTTGTAATTAGAAAATGTGTCACTGGTCTGCCACTTAAATCTCAAGCCATGCCGTTAATGCGTATGGCTGGAAGGACTGGAGGGAAGTGGGGTAGCCTTTAATCACAACGCAGCCACACGTCGTCCAAAACATTCTGCATGTGGCCCATGAAAATGATTAAGTGCCAACTGATGGTCCAAATGTGGGTAAGCTGTAACAATAAAATTAAGAAAATGTTCACACCCTAAAGTCGCCTTAACCAACTCTCATTGACCAGCGTAGTGAAGTATGGTCAAATAATGCCCACGACCGACACGGCGTGGCGAGGACTTCATCCAGCAGTGAATTGACAAAGGCCTGTAAATTATCTTTAAAAGCACTGTGTTGCAAAATATGTTTAAATATAGCACAGTTATGCTTTTTATGATTACATAATTTCTGTCCCATTTGCCATAGTTTGTATTATTGATATTGCTCCTGAGTGCACAGCAATTACTAAATGCAGCAGCACTACAATGGCCATGTTTAGTCACGAGTTGTCCACAATAGCCTTGCAAAAGACAGCTCGATTATGGAACACGTGTGCATCTTCTGGTACATGGAAGTGATGTTAGCTCCTGCGGCACCATTTATCAATTTCTTTTATTTTCAATGGATGCTGCTGTGGTGTAATTGTTACCACACTGGACTTTGCATTCCAGAGGTTGCTGGTTTGATCTGCTGGCATGGCAGTTCAAACAATGGGACATGTTTCTTAAATACCCCCCTCTCCACTTCTCTATCCACCCAGCTGTAGAAACGGGGTACACACCAGTCAGTTGCTCGGCAGGTCGCGCATGCTGGTGGGGTTAAAGTGTGGGTATTTCCACAATGCTGCTCAGCGAGGGCTGGTCAACGCAAACTCGATGACGCAATTGTCTCTTCGTTTTATTATGGCAGCTTACCGATGACACATTCCTGCGGAGGGAGCTGGTAGGAACGTTGGGTTGCTCGGTCAATGGCCAGGGTCAACGGCGGCGTGGTGTATTCCGCAAATATGCCCGACTGTGAGGGCGGGTACAAGCCGGCGTGAGGAGGTTTAACGTTGAGTTTTATAAGGGCACCACGGGGTGACCAGCCCCTCCCCACCCAGCCCCACCCCTCCACCCAGCCCCTTCCTACCCAGCCCCTCCCCGCCCCACCCAGCCCCTCCCCACCCTCCTCTCCCCACCCAGCCTCTCCCTCCCCACCCAGCCCCTCCCTCCCCACCCAGCCCCTCCCAGCACGACGGACGGACGGACGGACACAATAATCCTGTGGGCTGGTATAACCAGGAGGTTCCTACCAGTATAACTCTACAGAGGGTACATTTGTAAGAGTAGGTACATGTAGACTGCAGAGGGGCTCTTTAGAGCTCCCTCTTAATCAAGGCCCTTCAACAGACCAGTGGCATGAGCAAGCAAGTATAGGTCTGCACCTTTACCTTTAATTTTCAATAATCCTCACGCAAAACTGCTCTGGATAGCCTTATACCTGTCTATAATTGTAAGGCTTACATCTCATCCATACAGATGTGAGCATTATAACGAGGGTAAAAGGGCACCTTATTGGTTACATAAAATGTTTAACTCGAATAGCAGCTATTCCATTATGCATGGCTTCATGTAAAGTTAACTTAAGGCAATCTGATGTGCGTGTGTGTGTGCGTGGGAGTAATTGAAGCAAGGCTTTTTAAGTGCACCTACGTGCGTGCGTGTCCGCATGCATGCGCACGCAACAGTGTGTGGGTCAGCATATGAGCAATCTCTGCACCTTTGCACCACGCGTAGAGCATGCAGGCATGTGAGCGAGCCACCACATATTTGTACGCGCACAATGCAATCCAGCTGACCAGCTGTTTTTAACCAGGAGGAACTATTTGTATCGGTAATGTATTTCCCATCGTACGACTAAAAGATTGCCACATTATGGCTCACTTTTGCATAGAATGGCCAAATATCAATTATGTAATATTAACATACCAATTTATTACAACTTGTTTACATACTAATTTCCACTAGATTTAGTTTCAGACAATCTTTTCACAATGTCTACCTATCATTTTTATTTATTCACGCAATTACTTTAACTGTTCATGAAACAACCTCGTCGTATGATTCTGCACTTGGCCACAACCTAAAGCCGAGTAACATCTGCACTGAGGTTTCCTCCGCGAACCGTATGGTTTCACAATTTAGTGCCGGCTCTTTTTGGTCTCCTTTCACACGTGGGATTCCCCTAAACTTCGCGATCCATCCCCACAAACATAACAGCACGTCGTCTTATTCTCACGCGCACACATTGTCCATGATACGGGAAAACAAAAAACACACACTAAAACTACACAACTATACTACACTGGTGAAAATAAAAAAATAAAAATGAAAATAAAAATAAAGAATAAAATACAATAGAAATAACGAAATTAAATCAAGATGTTTCGGAAGCAACACAAGCTTCCGTCATCAGGTGGGACAACCACAAAAAAAAACTAAATAGTTATTTCTATTCCATTCTTTATTTTTATATTTTTAAAACTTTTTTTCATTTTCACCTACGTGACTTTACCGAAAGAACCAAAGAGTATGGATCCTTGCAGTCACGAAAACTTCAAATCGAGAATTATACGACACCGACTAATGAGGTGGAATGGTGGCACAGTGGTTCTCACACTGCAACTATTATGAACTCATCAATCTTGAATTTAATTGCCCTACATAGCACCCTCCTCTTCATAATTACATCTCAGCTACTTTCTGGCCACCTTAGATTCCAAACTTCCAAGCTACTTGTCCTATCCCTCCATGAAATTCCTACCACCATCCATAAACCAATAAACATGTTTAATTTATAATGCACATTTCTGCTCCTACTGGACATCTGTAACAAAGAGCTTCATAGCTCATCGGATTCCTCCACTCAAAATAGCGATTCTCAATCTGATTATGAAATGGCTCAAAGCACTGTAAATGACAAAAACTACTCCCAAACATGGACAAAATCCAATAGAAATAAAGTACAGGCTGATAATAATATTGACTACACTCAGAATACAGATGAAATGAGAAACTATGATGAAATTACAAAAGGATTAATTCAAAGGCTAGACAATTATTTTCTAGTTGTTTAACAAAAGTCCGAACCTCTCTGACCAATAGAGTAACACGGACATTAATCCTGCCTCAAACACCCATCGCTTACGTAACTGCTAAAGTTGACCTCTCTTTACCCTTTCAAAGTGGTTTATGCAATACATAAACGAAAATCCACAACTGAATACATCTCTTGATCTCCCTGTCATGAATCCATGTGTTATGCACATTACTAGCAAAATACAGAAAGTCCTCAAAATTATCATTGCCTGCTAATACTGTAGCTGTAAAGTGCACAAAAAACCCATCCCTAACCATGGTCATTAATGTGATATTTGGGACATTCATGGAACAAACTCTCGACTCAAACGTAATTAAGACGCGCGTGCAGATGTCTAGATCAATGTCAACCATGATCAATCCACTGCTGGATGAAGGCTTCCCAAAATCATCGCAATCTGTCATGCTCCCATCGTACAATCCACTGGACACTTGCACACGACCCAATTTCATCGCTCCATCTCCACATTGGATATCCCCTTGGCTTGGGTGCATTCCCCTCCCCTTGGGCTGCCACCGCATCATTATTCTCCATCACCGGTCAGCCATTGTCCCTTCGAACTACGTGCGCTGCCCCAAGCCCACTTGTCCTAGCAGTCCAAAATTATGCATTTAATTTCATTTAGCTAAATACAGAGGGAAGCGCATGTGATTTGCATCAGACAGCACGTGGAGCGATCACAGTAAAGACGAGGTGATGAGGGAATGGTGGATGTGGTGCAGGGAGAGTGTGGGGAATTTACATAAATGTCAACATTTTTAATTGACCATGTACCCGCAAAGAACACTCACATTACCCACTCCGCATTTGTGGTTCAAGCACGGATATCTGGCAACTATTTCATGCAGACGCGGGCGACACACGTCACGGGCCTTCTAATCACAACCCTTCATCATACCTGTATTTAAAAAGGCCTCCAAGACATACACTTACTTCAAGATAATTTAGCACAACATCCAGGCGCCAACTTTCACTGAATTCGATTTACGATTCGTTATTACGTCGGTCATAATTTAAGACTTTTTTTTTTACGGTTTACATCTAGTTTTATTCGTTATTACGTTCGATGACCCGCAGGGAGAGGAATAAGCTCCCTGATGCCCTTTCCCCCCTAACCCTCCCAGTGACCCCTCCACCGCCTTCGGCGAAGCATCACCTCACACGACATGCAGCAGTTCCTGGTGAGTGAATAACAACGTACAGTATTTGTTTTTTAATTATCCGTCCAGTTATTCTCAATATTTACGCATGAACATATCTTAGTTGTGTTGCAAAGTGTAGGTTTAGTAAGTTTTAGGTCAAAAAATACATTTTTTTAGGTATGCATCTTAGGTTATAATGGGACCTTATGGGAAAATGTTTCGGTGTACAGTAAACCCTTAATCATTCGCGGGCATTATCACCACGGTTTTCAGTATTTGGAAAAAAATACTGCAGTGTTATTCGAAATTCGCGGGGTTGTCGTTAAAATATGCGTGGCCGTACCATGCTCCTAACCCAACAGGGAGTCGTGGTGCATGGGAGCATCGTCAAGGGTGGGACCAGGGCAGTACCCACACGATGCTCTCCCTCTCTGTCTGCCACACTGTTTACACGCGAATCCTTTCCTTTATAATCATCATCATCATTAAATGTTAAGCTTGCATATACTGTATAATAATCATACTCTTAGGTTTTTTCGGTAAAGTCACGTAGGTAAAAAATAAATAATAAAAATAATAGAAATAATAATAGAAAGAAAATAATAAATCATGAAATAATATAAATAAAATAATTTAAAAAAAAATCTATTTTTTTATTTCTTACCTATGTGACTTTACCGAAAAAACCTAAGAATATGAATCCTTGCAGTCACGAAAGCTTCAAATCTAGAATTGTATAATATTCAATTATCTATTCATATTTGAATTTGTAACGTTTGCGTGCATCATTATTCAAGGCAAGTTAAATAACACAATATAATACAATGTATGTATTAATATATAAAAGGAACGTTTTATTACCCTTAAACCTATTATCCTCATCATTATTAAACGTCAGTTAAATAACACAATAGTACTATACAGTATATGTATACATTGATATATACCAGAGGTTGTATGTTTAAACACAATAAACGTTTGTCCCCTAACCCTATTGCCCTCGAGTATTAACATTCACGGATTAAATGTTCGCGCCATTTTTCAGGAATGCATTCCCCATGAATATTAAAAGGTTTACTGCAATATACGATTTTTCACTTTACCCTTCGGGTTTTCAAGAATGCAACCCAAACGCATGTGAAGGCACGCCCATACACAAAACGAGGCAACGACAACCGACGACGATTGACAGAGATGCAAAACTTGCATGCAAGTACCTTCACTTGGCACAGCACGTGGTCTGGCTGGGCGCGGTAAGTGTCGAGGCTGTGACCGACATGGATTGTAAAGGGCACCATCAACTTGTCGAGCAACACCGTGCGGAGCGCCAACAGTTCAGGCATGTGTCGAGCAGCCAGATGGAGGAGTGCCGAGTGGCTGGGGCGCATCGTCCACACCGTCGCGCTGGCCTGGGTCACGAGCAAAGAGCAAAACCCCGAGACAAATTGTACCCAAGGAGGCGTAGCGCCGACGAACCAGTGACACCCATCTACTCCCGCCACACAATATTTCATCACGTTGCACCTATGAATGTCGGCATACATTTCTTTGATTACATCTCATGCCCTGAAGACCTGTTCACAACATCGCAAGAAGATTTTTTATTAATCTACAGATACAACTGCGGACTCTCGACTTTTCTTCCAAGATTCCTGCGTAGCGAGGAAGAGTAGGCAATAATATATATATTTTTGGGGTTAGATCGCATAAATATAAATGCGACGTTAAGGCCGCCACCACCCGAACACAGCCAATTAGTAAAAGTTTTTCACGAAACCAGAAAACGCCGATTCGTTACGAATACAGCACAACGGTGTGTTGGACAGCAAATCCACAACATTTACAATCTGAGTAGGCCACAAACCTGCTCAAGGGGCTTTCTAGAACTGCCTCTGGTACAGGCCCTTCTGTGCGTAGGGCATGAGTAAGGAATCGCAGGGCTGCACCTTTACGTTATTTTTAACACCTACAGCCCTTGTCAATTAACTGCTGGATGAGGGCATTGCCACACTGTGTGGGCCGGAAAGGTTATTTGACCATACTTCATTGACTATTATAGTCAGTCAAGGTTTGAGAAGTCAGGCGACATAGATGTGCCATCATAAACATACATTACATCAACAGACTTTGCAGCATTGCCCTTAATTATGAAGTGTAACATTAGTGGAAGGGAGGGCATAGCAAGTGATCACTCCACTATTTAAGTATTTGGCATCAAAACAGTTGCTGTTTTACTTGAATATTGATGGCGATCTTCCCACACCACCAGCAGTGCTCATAAGTGTGGGACATGCTTTCACGTGCACGTACAGGCTTTAACATGCACGTACTGCTTATCACACAGTACCCCCTTCAACATGCCAGTGGCAGACAATAACAAAGCACTGGCCAGTGTTGTATCTATTGCCCAGAGGGGCACAGTGAGTCTGTGTAGAATGCAAGCAAGAGCCACAGAGAGCATCGTTTGTTTATTGTTTCATTTAAATGACAGCCAAAATGCATTTAAGAGTGCACCCAGTGAAACAATAACAGATGATTGCAGAGCCCGAATAACAAATATTCTGGGAAAAATGAATAGGCTTTATCCACTTGCCGGAGACGATAAACCATATTCTTTTTTTCATCTTGATATTGGAAAAAAGGGTCCTATAAATTAACAGAAATGCACGCAGGCAATGGGCAAAAAAAACCACGCAGGCAGGCATCGTCAAATTGTTTTGCATGGCCTGCGCTCACTGTAATATATTCATTAAGTATTTTGTACAACGCAATATGCTATATTAGATTAAAGTCCCCAAGGATGCAGCTATAAATTGCCAGCGGATAGTTTACTCATGGCGGTTAATATTTGCGTCCATCTGTTTAATTAGGGTTTGGGATGTTATCCTCCTCAGTGTCGCAAACAACCATCGTGATTGCGTTTCATGATCTATGTTCTTATTACTGACGCGATTTCATGTGCAGTGGTTAGCACACTGAACGTGGTATCCCGGGTTTCATTCCAGGCCGCAGGTGACACCAGTGTCAAGCGATATCTGAACCAGTTCGAGGCACCGTCTACACTAACAGATCCTGACCAGCATTGTGAAGTATGGTAAAATCCCCATGACTGGAAAGCATTGGGAGGCCTTCATTCAGCAGTGTATAGATAAAGGTCAGTACAATGTACCATCATGGAATCATGTTTAAGTCAAGTAAATGACTAAAACAAAATTTTACCTATTCGTATATTCTGTCCTTTCGTGCATAACGCCATGAGACAAATCTGAAAGGCACCTAAATGAGTGAAAATTATTTTACGGGTAAATTCATGTCAGTTTAAAACTCTCTCTGGAGGGAATTTGTTTACATTGAGTCACAATGTGTTATCACTTTACTTGACCATATATTTTACGAGACCAATATTCGGTAAGTAACTTTTCCAGGTGCAGTACTGAATTTAATTCTCTGTATATATTTTTTATTGCTGCTCACGTATACGTGCATTCGTACTCTTCACAAATGAAGTACCGTCAACTCAACATAGAACAATAAACCAGTCACAATAATTACGAGCCAGGCACTACCACTATAATGAACAGGCAGACAGTTGTCAACATACTACCACGGGGCAATGTGATTCCAGCAGCCTTGGTAATGGTTTATGTGCTTTATTGTCCCATAAAGATACATTTCAATTACCTATTCCTCCCTCTGCCGCTCATCCACTTTCTGCATGTGCAAATACACACATTGTTTATTTGTGGAAATGTGCACCATATAAATGGGAAAAGGTACACTTACTTCATTCAAACAAGAAATCAAACACAGGCCTATACCGCACAAGACGCCATATACAAAAAAGCATGATATGTAATGGTTGGGCTGGTTCTAGATAATAGGTGAGCAAAGTGTTCATTCATCAGACAAGGGCAGGTTCACTCACACAGTCATTCATTCAATGAGAAATAATCGGCATCACCTAAATCAGCCAAATGAGTGGATAGGGGTGCTTATAGGGCACGCATATCAAGTGTGGCCATTAGAACTGATGCGAGTTGCGTGAAAAATTACCAGTAATTATATTAATGCCTTGGGCCAACATTTGGCATGCGAACTGTCAAAATAGACACCGACTGATGGCGAATTAAGGTGGAGTTCACTGCATCCTTTATAAAGGGCGAGGAGGTTTATCAACATCAACTGCATTAACTATTTACGAGGGCACACAAACTCTATTTCGAGGTTAACTTTGAATGGATTTTTCTTTTATATAAACAACGAAAAGCTTGCAAATGACTGTCATAACCAGGTCCTTTATGGGCATAGAGGCTTAAGTGCATAGTTACGATGGGTCCACAGAAAGCTTACGTTTTTATGCCTGCATGTAAGAAACCATACGTGCATTTAAATTAGGGTTTCCATCACTAAAAAGGCAAGAGACGAAATCATTGTGAGGCTATGTATCTTTAAAATGCCTTACTCAAACATTTCTGACCACTCATCATATTTGCTTTTGAACTATCCAACCAAGGACATTTACTTTGACGAGTCATCATGAAAATGTAATGCAACTGTTTAACGTAATTACATTTTTTAAATGTCACAAAGGGGACGGCTACTGAATAACTTAAGATTATTTTTGCAAACCGCTCCTGTACGCTTCAATAACATTCCTGCATCAAAGAGATATCCCTAATCAAAGCGCTGCAGAGAATGCCAGATATTGTTTCCTCTTCCGATCAGTAGGAATTCTAGAAACATTTATTAACCCGACGGTCGTTTTCGCCATCGTTAATTTTGTGGGGGAAGCCTTCTTCCCCCCCTAGCACACTAATGCATGCGGGTGAATCTCGGAGTGGCATCATGGACCTATAATAATAAAGGAAATAAATTAAACTTCGGTTCTGCCACTGCGGCAATGGGCTGACGGGGGCCCGAGCAGTCAAATTCACCCCCCCCACCGCCGCCGCCCCCCCTGGGCTGCTCTGTTTGAGATTGGCTGCCTCTAAAGGTCCACCAGCTGAAAAGCAAAGGCTACAAAAGCCTCTGCGAGTGCCCAGCAATATAGCAGAAAAGCATGCAATGTTTACACGGCGCAGCTGCCATTCAGCATCTTGGGGGCAAATATACAAATGCACCAAAAACACACACTTTTGTTGCAGAGCTCCATGTGCTCTACGCATGCCATATAGGGGATGCATTATTTAGCGTGTCCATTACACCGCGCACGGACTGGTTTTCAGCGAGTGTGTTTGAGTATATTTATTTCTCTTTTAACTAAAAGGTACAAATAACTACAAATCCACGTGTACTCATCAAAAGATAATGGAACAAAAATATAAATCCTATGAAACGTAGACGCTCAATATTACACGTTTAAAAACGAGACTTTAAAATAAACATTGCCTAGGATGCACACCAGTATTGTTTATGGGTCCCTGGATGTGTCAATTGCAGTAGTCGGAGCGTTCCTGCGCTTCGTGCAAGTCAAACGGCAGCGGAGGAATGAGTCACTACAGAGCTTTGCTGTGTGAAACATGCAGCCTCGCACGAAGCTTTGCGCAAATCTGTTGCTGTACACGTTGGACTCAAAATGTGAACGAGAAATGAACGACACATGATACACACGTCTCAGGAAGCCTATTGGAAGACGGTGCGCCGGTGTAGCACTCGTTGCCAAGAAAGCGGAATTGTTACAAAAGGGACAAATATACAGTGAGACAGAAGAAAACGAAAGTTAAAAGGTGCCAATTATTAGGATTCTGTGTATTAATGAGGCATGGCCGTGTGTGTATACTGAAAGGCACTAAAATTGATGTGCACATCCCTTTTCACCCTTGAACATCAAGGTCAGTCATTCTGTATGCCTTTCATTCAAAGTATTCTTCCTCTTTACGATGAACAATATATTAATACAGCCCGATGTCGACCCATTACGGGACGAAGGCCTCTCCAAGCCGTGTTAATCAAGGGGGATGTTTGACCACACATCTGCACGCTGATCCACGCAGATTGGTAAAGTGAAGGGGAGGCCCTGTACCGGTTTAGATATCGCTCGCCAGTGATGATAGCTGTGGCAGGAAATCCAACTCAGGTAGTCGGGTTCATATGGCACCGTTTTAACCACTTTGCCACAGATCCCGACTTCTCGTTTTCTTTTATTCGTTCAGGCAAATCATTAAACATATTTCAATTGTGCTTCTTCAAGTCATTAGCTATTTCTGTTGCCCCATTCACTCCTGTATTATTCTCTTCAACACATATGAATTGTAATTTGCAATACACTATATAAACATTTAAATGACAGTTTTGACACGGGATATTATATAAACGCATCATGAAAACAAATTCCGTTTTGAAAAACCACAGACCTAGATTAAATTTACACTTTGTTGAACGAGGTTAAAACTTATATTCTTGGTTCTTTCGGTAAAGTCACATAGAAGGGAAATAATACATGATACACACACGTCTTAGAAGGTTAAAACTTAATCTTCGGATATAAAATTACATCATCCTGATGACAAAACAAAACACAAGCATTTACATTAACAGCACTGTTGCAACCTCTGCAATGTGTGTTCACCGTGTGCAACACGAAGCAATATTCGGCATAAAAATAATCCATTTCCCAATGGAGGGAGACTGCAGGTATGAATAGTCTTGTGACTTCCAATATTGTCAAAGGATGAGTGCATTCAGGAGCCAAACAAGGCTGCGAAAGGGCTGGTTTCTTTCTTCAAATGTCAACGTGAAAAAAACACAAGATGCCTCAATGTACCACTATTGTTGCCAATTTATTGTCAAAAACACTTAAGAGATCACGGGCTTAACTGACTAGAAACATTTTTTTGGTCGAATATTTCCATATTTGAATGGCGGATTTCATTGTTTGACATCTGCAAGCCTGTTTGAACATTTCACGGTATAAATTAAACCATGTGCATTAACATTTAGACAGATACCACGCACACAAACAGCAGAACAACACTGCCATCTATGGGATAAGCCACACAACTTAACCACGTGGGACAAGGCTGTAAAAATATTCACCTGTCCAGTACAGTATAAAATTGTCATGTTTACGATTTTAACCTGAAATGATCCCATCAGATATATTACCGTAAAGATGGAGGCTGTCTCACATCATTGCCATACCTCGCAGTCTTGAAATACCATAATCCATTTCGGTAATGGGTCTTTCCATGTCAACTCAACCACAAGTTCCCACTTAAAGATTTAGACGTGGCTTACAATTTGTGGGGTGGAAGATACAGATAAGGTATGAAACAAGGTCAATTATTTAAGCTCAGTGATCCAATATTTACTGCACTACATCTCCTTTAGTAGAGGGGGGTAGGATCACAAACTTGGAAGTGTCTCAATTTGGAGTGATGCTAAGGATATTAAATGGTATTTAGAATGACAGTAAGCCGATAAATACTTATGAAACAGATAGGCTATTTGGGCTTCTGTACAAGTCTTGCAAAAATAAGCATCAGAGCTTTGGTATTAATGTGATGCTGTGGACCTTAAAATATGCCAAATTTCCAAAAACATTAAGCAATTCGAGTGATTGTTCATTCTAAAGGAGTAGACATGGCTAGAGCTTGTTCATAATGTAGTTGCCTGATTCTAAGCAGCTCTGCAACCCTCTACCTCCTCGTCCGATGTGTTGACCCCACAAAATGGCTTCAGGATGAATGTCAAACATGGCCATAACTTTGAGGGGCTAAAACCTCCTTGTGGGACATGAGCTACCAAACCAAGCTTTAGTGGGGTTATAGATGATGTTTTGAAGGACTTGTGCAAACCAAAAGTTACTTCCCCTTCATAGTTTATCTCCATAGATGATTGCATCAACAGCTTGGCGAGGATCTCCCCACACCGCGTGGGGTCTTGTGAATTATTTGACCATATTTCACCATGCTGATCAGTGCAGGTTAATGAAGGCAGAGAGCATGGAGGGGGGGGGGTTGCCCATCCAAATACTATCCAGGTTCAAGCCTACTTCGCTTCCGAGATAAGACAAGATTTCAAATGATTTGTTCAAAGGTTTAACCGAGCCACCGCCATTATATTTACAGCATGCATTTCACTTCTGTCACAATACAAATGCGTTCATGGTATTCTTGCCCTTACCATGCTGTATGTCTGGAAGGCAGCAGATGGAAGTCCGAGATGGTGAGACAAACACTCGGGCAGAAGCCTCAATTTGTCAGGCCACTTGCCACCGGCTTCCTGCTTGCGCACGATGACATCTGCAATCTACTCACAAAGACAGCAAAGGCACAGTCCCTTTCAACAGACAAGCAGAACACAACCAACATGATCTGCATATTCAAGTAGATAGAGGGAGACCTATTTTGGTGTAATTTTAATTAATCGAAGCAATGTCACCCATACAGTATTTCATCACAGCATGCAATATTAATTTGTAAAACGCAGCATATGATTTTTGTTTGCATGCCAATGCTTTGCAATGACCCCACTGACACAAAATCTATATTACGTGGCCTCATTCAGAAAATATGCAACACGTGTAACAGCAATGTTTACCAATAGGTGTAATGTCAGTAATGTTTTTTCCAGTAAAACAAGATACAAATCTTAAAATGTATTTCCATTTGCATTTATTAATTATAAAGACAAAATGAAAATCCTTATACCCAATGTACTTTGTTCTAAATTTTTACCAACTTGTTGAAAAGATTAGCATTATCAATTACATATGTAAAATGACTCACCTGTGTGTCAAAGACATTGGCCAGTGATGTTTTGTATTGGTGGTAAAGACAGTCAGACAAAAATCTGCAGTCATGAACCACCTGAAAATACAAATTTAGCCATTACTTTATACAAACCATAAAAGCAAATCATGTTGTAGTGTAAGTCTACGTTTTTATTTTGTATACCATATGCCCACATTATATTACACATTTGCATACTCTAACATGTCTGTTTAAATTCATATCGATCCCAGGGATTAACCTTAAGTCAGACTTGATGAGCTAACAGATTTAATGTGAAACCAGAGTGATCGATCATTGAAATGCCGTTCATGGCTGGCTTTGAGAAAATAGAGCCAGATAATACAGACCAAAACTATAACCTCGTGTTAGAATGACTGAAGAGCAGGTAATGGAGAAGGGAGAGCAAAATAATTGCCAGCATAAGAGGGACATCTCTTAGATCAAAGTAGGTCATGCTGAAATGGCTGGATATAAACATGCTTACAGCACACCACATGGCAGTTATAAAAAAATGATGCATGGCAAATCATAGCTACGGTAATTACTTTACCATATGTCAACGAATATTAAGAGGAATAGCTTTTCAGATATCATAATACGACATGCCATATCAAATCATGTCCTCTTAAATGGTTAATTATATTTATATCAGCAGTATCATGGAGAAAAGATACCCAGTCATTTCATAATCCCATGACTTTATCAATAGAATTTAATGAACGCAGTTAACCTAGAAAATATCATGAACCAACTCGAACCCAAAGAGAGTCTGAGCTATATGTTAAGAATGAGAATTAGTTAAAAGAAAAGTATCCGCACTGAAATTTAGAGACGTACCATATTCTCCAGATTACAAGACATTCAGAAGAATAAGGTGCACACCAAACTTGTGCATGGCATCAATAAAGTTACAAAAAACCCCTAATATTCGTGGGGGATACGCTCCTGGAGAACACAGCGAACACTTAAATCCTCAAATATTAATAATGAAGGATTGAGCAAAAAATGGTTAGGGGACATACACATATATTGTGTTTAAAAATACAACCTATATAAATATTAAGGAATACATATATTGTATAGTACATAGTGTTATTTAAGTTACAATAAATAATGATGAATATACACATTTTAAAGTGCAAATGTCAACAAACAGCTAATCTATAGAACGTAAATCCCCAAAAATGTGAAGGAAAGCACTCGCGTGCAAACAAAGTCGCAGACAAAGGCAGACTGAGGGAGAGTGTCACATGGGCCACTTTTGCAGTCTCATAATGTACGCCACTCCCATGTCACTACTTCCTGTCGGGTAGTAGCCTGCTACGGCCGCAAAAGTAAAACGGCAAGTCAATAGAATTCATCGCGAATAAGCTAAACCGCGATGGTAAAATCCGTTAATATTAAGGGTTTACTGTATATAAATCTGGTCACATATACACACCTACTACCTGATTATGAGATGCACCCCTAAATTTCATATTAAAATACAGGGGGTAAAAAAGTGTCCAAAAAACCAAGTAATATTTCGTTAATTATGTGTTCGTACTTGGAAATATGTTCCTGCTCGGAACACATATAGTCTGAAATTTGATTCAGTTTTGAGGTTAGGTATTTTGTGACTCTTGAATGTTTAAAATGATTTCATTATCTGCAGGTAAGTACGTGCTCCAATGGGGTGAGCAGGCCAGGGATTGTATATAAAATGGAATATACATGTTTTAACTATGGCGATGAAAGCCAAGATTGTGATATTTTGCATATATGGCATAAGCAATGAAGATTAAGTGTTGCAATGCTGAAGATTTAGTTTAATATTTACGTTCAGATTTCTCACAACTTAAATGTTCCACGGACAAACAATCTTGAAGCGTACCTTTAAAATTGCCTCATTTTCCAAAATTCTTCGCAGGCCAAAATCGAATGCTTCGTAACCGAGAGTAAAGATGTCAAAGAGGTAAACGGTCTCCTTTGTGGACACCTGTGTACAGAAGTGATTCGCCAACGTTAACAAGTTTATTACTTTGGGACTCATTCAAAGCAGAACATCATGCAGACAAAGCTCAGGCAGAAACATTACCAACCTGAAGCCAGCACAGCTTTCCAAATCTGGAAATGTTATTTCCATTTAGCTCAAGGCTAATCACAGATGACTCACTCAGGTTCTGGATCTGAAATGAAGCAATGCGAAAGCCAGAGCACGTCACACGTTAAAGGGTGGTGCATAAACACTTGACAGCTACTGGCATTGCAGAAACAGGAAGGGTTTCATTTGTATATTTGCTAATCGGAGGTGCAGGAATAATAGGTGGCAGATGATACATTAACATATTAATGTGTTACGTGTGACGAGCACAAAATGGGGACATTGGGTGCAATTTCCTCGAACCAAACACCAACCACGATGTACATGGGTCTACCCTTTACTGCGTTCACATGCATGTTCTCCAAATATAATGAAAGTGCACTAATTTAAATCAATAAAATGCAATTAGTGTGTTTATACCACAAATTTAAATACCTATTGTTTCGGATCTGTCTACATGTGCATTAAAAATTTGTCATGAAAAGCTGCTAATGAATGTATAAGAGCTGCATAAACCCATGTCAGAAATCTGATTTACGAGGTTATCAGCTGCAAGAGTGAGATTATACTGATGTGCAAGTAACTGTGTTAGATTTCAAATACAAATCATATTTTGCATTAAAGTCTGAGTAACTCCCCAGAATTTTTTTTCAAAACAAACATCACACCAATGGAATTGCTATTTTTATAAAGATGTACTGTATGTACTTTAAGAAAGTTTGTACAACTATCTATTAATGAAACATTACTAGCAGTAAAACAAAAGCAGCTCATGTGACTTACAGCTGATCCAAACTTCTCTTGAAATTTGTCAATTAAGATGTAGTTCACAATTTTCCCTGACATACATTTGGGGGAGAAAGAATGGTGGTTAAAACAAAAACACCTTAAAAAAACAATACACAATCTCAGCACACCAATGGTTTACAATAAACTATAACAGAGCAATTGCTATTACATTCAAGACCGTTTTTACAATGCTCATTTAAACTGAAGATTACTGCAATTTAGTTGGTATATTTTCTCAAGGGAGTTGTGGAAGGCATATAAAATTATACAACAGAAATCCAAAATTAAACACAAAGGCAAAATAATGCTATTCATTGAATGCACACTAGGCCCCTACTAAATATATTATCAGAGGGGACATCATCATACTGGGCTCTTCACAAGGTGTGGCCAAATGAACTGCAAACCGGTTGTGACGAGAAGTAGGATGAGTCATCAATTAACATTATTAACTGATGAAAGATTGTCATACACTACCCTACTTTTTTTTTGGGGGGGGGGTCGATTACTCGAGCATGCCCCATTCTGCCTTTTTAAGGCAGAAAACCCACTACACACCACACCCAGCGTGACATGGATGATACGAATGGTACAAAGTTTTACCTAATTCTTTCCTTCCGGTGGCAAACATGTACATGTTATTGCCAAATAATTTTGTTATTCCATTAGTCAAGTAACTGAACCGATCATCGGTAATGTATTACTTAAAAAAATCAGATGCAAAGCTCTAATAATAACCGACCATCTTTAAACCCAAGTCTACTGTACACACCATGGACTACGTAGTCAAAATGACAACAAAAATCATGACACTCATTCTTGTTAGATGCGATCACTAAATGTCTGACTCAATGCAAAACGAATCTCTCACCTGGAATTCTATTACAATATCTGTCAGGCTTGACATTTCCACTTGAAACACCAGCATCAGCTTTCTCAACTCCTTGCCTACTCATCGAGCACACATGGATAATTAAATAAATGTACGCAAACAATTATTACTAAGACAAGGGTGTGCTGGAGTTCAATGTTTGTTTTCGCTATGATCAAATGGTCACAATACGGTGGAATTAACACGGCGTTCCTTACCGTCTGCAGGCTTTCGCCGGATTTTCATCCAGAAAAGTTACTGAAAATAAGATCAACACAAATGGCATGTTTATTGCTGTTTATTCATACATTATAGGCCTGTCCTGTACAAACTCACGTGCGTCGTCTCGAGTTTGCATTACACCGCCGTTAATTGTATTGCAGTAAATGTGTTGAGAGGTGATGTTCTATAACCTGTACTGTTTGTTGGGGAAAAAAAAACCGGTTGCAGCAGTGGTTAACTTTACAGTGGGCAAAATACTGTACTGTACCAACAAACCATCAAGCTTCCCCACCTCGCTACAACACATCTGTCAACCCATACGATTTACCCCGTATTCTTGTACAGGAAAATTGAGGTTTCAGGTCCATACGGTGCACAGCCGTTTCAATGCGGGTAACAACAAACAAATTGTGTCCGTTTGTGTTTCTCCCTTGTGATGGGACTTTGTAGGAGGAACGTTGAGATTTATACGGGGCACGGGTTGACCAATAAGGTCTGAATTGGTCTAATAAGGTAGGCACTGACAAGGAGTTTACAGGAATGCTACAGTACAGCAAAACGTATCAAACCTGACAAGCTCAACCAGTTTGATGGGAGAAGCAGGTTGGCCCATTCTCCTCCGGACGGTATGGCAAAATAGTGACAATAATTGGAGACATTGGTGTTCTCCCTTGGCAAGCCTGCCTGCCGCCCGTCTGTCATCAAGGGCACCTACTGTCACGTGTCTGCTGAAGCCTCTGTGGCACGAGAAGTGATACCGACGATTTGCCTGCCTGGGTTTTGATATCTGCGGTGCCGTGAAAGGGCTCTGCTCAACAGGTCCTGAATTGGCCCAAATGTCTCCTTCCCTCTGTGTGTGCATGCAGCAAGACCCTGCCAACAGGGTTGGGCCCTTTCGCTGTGGTGGTGCATAGCAGACAGACGATGCCACTTGGCACCGGGTTTTAAGGACACTTGCAATCTGCAAATGATGGAGCTACTTTGCTCGCTCGGCCTCAAATGCACACGCTAAATAAATAAATCAAGGATATTGGAAGCGGTCGTCACGAGTGACAAATCCCTATGAGCTATGAAATGCGAGCAGAATTGAGGTATAAATCCAGCTGTTTTTGGCAAATGTGTTGATATGACCCAAGCAATTGTAATTTATCCAATAATGAAATCATGGCTAACATTAAGCCAGAATAAATTCATCATATTTACCCACACTGACAAATATGGTGAATGGTCAAACATCATCGCAAGGCATGCTCAGGCGTTTCTCCATAAGCGGATTGGCCAAAGGCTAAACATTATTCATTATTACTATTTGGAGTTCTTTATATCTAACAAAACGAGTTATTAGATTATATAGTAATAACCGAGTCATTCAATTCGTGACCATATTTCAATTCCCCAATAATTCGTTTGGGACTGCGTGAGATTTTAAACATCCGTTTCAGTCATCTTGGTTGCAATGTGGTATCTTAGAAAGGTTCAGAAAGTCCTATGCAGACTTACTTGAAGATATCCCTTGTCCATCCAGCATTTTCAGCCCAGGTAATGCCATTTGAGCATCGCCGATCATCACTGCCAAATATTCCACACATCCAAAGTGACAATTTTTTTTAAAAATTCATCAAAGCTTTGGTGGTGGCGGACGGGCGGAGAGACTTTGATGTTGTTACATTATGCACCAGGAAGGAATGTGATTAAGTAGTGGTAAGATTTAATCACCAGCCATCATTTAAAAAATGCGATTTTGTGAACGCGTAAAAAAAACACCACTATTAAACGACAGCAAAACGTCACCAGATGAAAGTAAACATCCAGCACGTCCGTCCCACACGTAGCAATCAATTGTTCTTGTCGTTACTTTAAATAAAAAAAACAACAATAACGAGTAGCGACCACGTGCGCGACCTTTTTGTTTTACTGTCAACCGTCCGCTCATCGGGGTCGACTTTACACAACCGCTTACGTTTTAATAATAATATAGACGGCAGAGTCAATCGATGCAATTGCGTTTAATGTCCTTGAGATGCGGTGGTAACACAAACTTTACCTTCGACTTTGTCGAGAGTCAGCGTCTTGTTCGTCGGATCGATGGACTTAATGGTACCTCGAAAGCGAACGTCAAACTCAACGACGTGGACTCGCCGCTCGAGGCAGGAGGCGGCCAGGGCCTCCATCGGGGCGAGAATCACGGCGGCGAAGATAATCGGGCGGCGACAAAGCCGACGACGGAATGTGTCCGTCGACAAAAGGTGGTAGAGAGGTAGGATGAGCAAAACGCCTACCGAGCGACGCTCGCTTACAAAAAATTCACCCGTAAAAACTAAGTTTTTCACTATAAATCCTTTATATGCGTGGCGGCTAGAGTCCTCTCGTCCTCTGGCTTGAGATGGCTGCCACCTATGGGTCAGATGATTGCAGCGCAAGCATTAAGCAATTGGTAATTAAATATAATATTTTTGTCCTAAAAAGTGTAAAATTTTGGAAAAAAATTTTCACGAACATTAATTGTCACGCACAACGAGTCTGTGTGAAAAATGTCAGCTCGATTGGATCACGGGAAGTGGGTTAAAAAACGACCGAAAGATTTGCACGGTCGTAAGCAAGCAAGTTAACTTAATATAAAGGATTTAATAATAAAAAACGACCGAAAGATTTTCACGGTCGTAAGCAAGCAAGCAAGTGAACTTAATATAAAGGATTTAAAAAAACCGCGGTCACAATCACTCGCTCACTCCGTCTGTTACACCACCCACGGCGTGGTGTACACTCATAACAACAATCATGCCCACACGAGCCACGTTCAGCCACGTGTCCAGGGGACCGCGGCGATTCCACGACGCCGCCGTCACCGCCACGTGCGTGGCGCGTGGCCGTAATTGTGTCCGTGTCCGTCCATACTTCACCACTCTGGGCACTGCCTGGGTCGCGCGCGCGCGCGTGTGTGTGTGGTGGGGTAAGCGTACGAAGTTGGCTGTGTAGTGGAAGGTGGTCCGGATGTCTTGTGACACCCCCCCCCCCTCCCATTTAAGTCTTAAAATGTATTTGCTGGATGTCTGTGAAAAAGAGCTTCATAGCTTGTCGGATTCCTCCAGTGTAAATACAGATTCAGATTGAAAACATAAATGTATATTGAAAATTAAACAATTCGGGTAAGCGTACGAAGTTGGCTGTTTAGTGGAAGGTGGTCCGGATGTCTTGTGACCCCCCCCCATTTAAGTCTTACAATTTATTTGCTGGACGTCTGTGAAAAAGAGCTTCATAGCTTGTCGGATTCCCTGAGGGTAAATACAGATTCTGATTTAAAACATAAATGTATATGGAGAATTAAACAATTAGGGGTCATATAGACCACCCTGTATACAGTGGCTTTTGCTGCACAGCCCACTAGCGTAATGCTAATTTTGTTTCACAAATTAACTCATGCTAATAATATTACTGTCCTGTGTGACCTGAGATCGATTATGAGCCACGGCTGACATCAGAGGCGAGAGATATCTGAATCGATCCTGACGCAGGGCAAGCGCGGTGGGCCCTCATCCAGCAGTGGAGTGACAAGGTTATCAATGTTAAGAGTGGGGTTTTATTTCTCTCGAAGATGGAAATGTAAAACAAAATTGGGGGGTATAATCGTATCTACACTGTGGATTATAAACATTACGCAATCTTGTCTCCTAAGTCCCAATATCCCCCATTTTAGTACGGACAGATCTCAGTCTCTTGAATTACTTTCACAAAGTCTGTGGTTTTACCAAAACACGTTTATCTTACAACAACAAAAGTTTTCAAAGTTATCAGCCCCGAGTATGGTGAAAGTTGTAGTGTAGCGGCTAGCGTACTCCGCTACGATTCCCGCTCATGGCCAACGGGTCCTGGGTCTCCCCTAGGTCTACTCAGCCTCAAATGAGTACCTGGTGCGGTGTGTAAATATCACCGCTTGGGAGACAAAGGCGTGGTGTTGGCTTAGCTACACACCTCCTCGTGGGCCGTGCCAGCCTTCACAGGTGCTCGCGAACAGCACTTGCCCCAACAGTCTGTTAAGGCTATACCGGGGATCTTTGTCTTTCGAGGTATGGTATGGGAGGTGAGGAACAGCAACCTCCCTCTGGGCCCTTTACTGCCACTCAGTGCACTCAGCACTCCTAATGTCGGGCACCTGACGAGGCTTTAGGTAATATATATCTCCAAAACGTTTTAAACTCCTGAACCCCAGCGCTTGGCACCGGTTAACACGGGTTTTTTTTCGTGTTGTGTCAGAATGTAGGCTGCATACATTCTGGGGGTGAGCCAAAGCCATTGCTCTTGATGCCAAGGGAGGATTTAAAAGTCATCGTGGGCAACCAGCCTCTGTATTCCTTGGGACTGTGTTTCCAGTTACTGCAGGGATTAGTGCTGTTAATACATCTTAACTCCTGTCAAAAGTATCTTGAGCATCAACCAGGTGGGCTTCCATTTTGGCCATGGCATCTGTATTCAGCTTTTTGTGCTGATAAGTGGAAAATAGGTTCCAATGTCCCATCAATATAGGTGCATTTTTCCTTGACCTCACAGCGGCATATGACAGTCTGGCATGCAGGCCTAAGTTGTTCCAAGTCCTGCCACACTCGAAAATAAACATTGGGCTTCTCCTTCAGACACTGCAAGCCCTTGCAGATTGTGAGACCCCTCTGATTGTCCTGGCAATTGTCAACATCTTCATCAATGATTTGCCTGCTTTAAGTCCCATCCATGTGCACTCATGTGACATGTCTCGCAACCCAAGCCCTTGGCATTTCCAGCCTAGAGGCCACCCTTACCAATAACTGGACTACTATTGATGAGTATTGCTGTAAGTGGATACTTCAGCCAAGCAAATCTCTCTGTCTTGTGTGTTTCACCTACACAATTTCAGAGCTCTGCAAGAACTTGGGGTATATGACTGAGCAATCATGGCATTGCAGCAATAGGTGAAATGCTTAATCCCTGATATGCAGAGTGAAGTAAAAGCAAAGGTGTAGCCCTCTAACTCCTTGTTCACACCACTTGGCAGGAGGGCATCCACAAGGAGTTCTAGAGTGTGATTTGGCCTACTCTTCCATGCTGGGCAAGCATTAGAAGAGATGAGAGTATCCACACCTGACTCCACCACACGATCCACTAACTGGTGTACCCATTCTACTGATGATGCCCATTAAATGACTTTAATTATTTGTGAGTGCTCTTTGCAGACCAGAGCAGATTTTTATATCACCGTAAACATCTCCTCAACCTATAATAGCACTATCTCTCACATCTCCGCATCGGCAATATCCAGTGCGTTCTCTATTGCATCTCGGGGCAAATGTCACACTTGGAATTTTAATGGAAGCGAACACTCCAATATCCAAAACCGTGCAAAAAAGATACCGAAGATCATTTGGCCATCATAATACCTCTCGGTTGTATATTGACTTGGCAAGTCTGCATATAATCTTTGGCACATACCTGACCTTGACTCTGCAAAACTTGTTTAGGATGAAGCGGGGTTGATGAAGAATTACGTATTTCAAGCTCAGGCTGTAATGCAAACTGACTGACAGAAAAAAAACACCAGCACTGACAATATACTGGGATGTGCCTCTTTTATTGAAAAGTGGTTGTCCACAGCACTGCACATCAGTGTTTACATATGAAAACATTAACAAATACTGTACTGGCAAATGTGTACCAGTAAGGGCAGCGAAATAAAAAGAAAGATCTTATTTTCATGATAAATTTTCAGTTACTTAACCGTATACAGACCGACCCCAAGCCAATGTTATTTAAAAGGAATAACCAAGGGATACCTTTATCTGTTTAAGTACAAAACAAAAGTATGTTTTATTTTCATTTTAATAATTACTGTATTAGCCAGATACCACATTAGAATATAATAATATACAATAGCAAAAAAGAATTGACACGAAAGTCCAATATAAAAAGGACATGTTTAAAAATACAGTATTTTTAGGAGACAAATTTTAACAATGTGGTTGATGTGAAATTATCAGGAATTCACAACAATGCAATTCGGCGGCTAAACGGCACTTAGACAATGTTAAAAATAGCACCATTAGAATCGCAACAATTGTATAGTTTTCGTTTTATAAAAAACTTACAACAGTGAGGTAAAAAAAGAGAGCTAAGGTCAGTTGTTATTGTAACGCTTTCTACTATGTTCAAGCTTTTTTGTTGGAAGAAAAAATTGTCAGATTAAATCTAGGTGACAAATAATATATGTTGTCATGTTAAGCAAGTGCATTAAATACAGTACAAAGTCGCATATCCGACCATCGCATATCCACCATGACCAATCAACCGCCCAGACCCAGTGCACCATTTAAGTGTGCCTGGTGTAGCTGTCACTTCATATCGACGTTCACAACGCAGACCTTTCCACATACAATGATTACATTCTTCTTAATCTCGTGTACATTTTTGAAGCAAGGAATCCTCCCACGTTTAAAGCAGTCTGCGCTTTATTTTAGGTCTAGTAACCTATTAGCGCACGATGCAACTGACAATTCCTACAGATGTTCACCTATCCGACTTCTTTACATATCCGACCTGTAACTCGGTCCCCAGCGAATTGGATACGTGACGTTGTACTGCAGGTGATTTTAGTACTTAAGTGAACACACCTTCAAAGGCCAGCACCAAGCATGACTAAATAATAATAGCGTTGCACCCTTTGTGCCTCATTTGTGATATTTGGAGTTCGGGTGCAGCCTTAGTATATTTGAGACCATAGCAAAAGGCCATCAATGGGGTCTCAGATGCTGCACATACAAACTACATGATACGTGTATAGCACACTACACGATATATTGGCATGCCTATTCAGCATTTTGTGAGCGCTTTAGAAGCTGTCATACGTTTAAAGTTAGAAAATCTATTTTTTTTGTCTATCCATGCCTCCACGAAGCGTGAGAGAGAGAGCCCTTCTTAAAGGTATTTGGCCTACTCTGCCAAACTGGTCAGGTGTCTTGGAAGCGGTGGGAGTCCTCACACTTTCGCCCACCACAAGCGACCATTTAAACTGCTGGGCGAACAAATCTGGAGGATGTTTGACAAAGTTTCCAATCATTTCACCATTTGGATGGATTATAAATCCAAATTCTAATTGCATGCAACTTGGGGCCTTCATCAACGGTGGAACTTCCCTTTGAATGCCTGGTCCGATTCACATGTTGAAAAAAAAATGCTTTTTTTGTCAGATGTTTGGCAAAAAAAACGTGCCAATCATTGTCTCCACTGCCAAAAATACAATAAAAACAACTTTCCATAGCGATGTGTTTCAATGCTTTCGTCAAGATGCGAATGTGGGCCGAGGCTTTATTCTAGGTGAGATTGGTGGTGGTGTACACGACGACATATTCGAAACTTTCCATGTAAATGTCAGGGGATAGACAGATGAGCATGCGACCATCGCTCGCCAATGAACCCTTGTCATGCTATTCTACCCACGGCTATTAGGCCACCAGGAAGAAATGGACCGAACGTTTGTAAGAGCCCTTTCAAAGTAGAAATGCGTGTTTAGTTTCATGGAGAACTTAAACAGTACAAGCTTGCTGACCGTGGGATGGTTGGTTTGATATGGCATTCGTAAATTTCCCTTGGGTAGATTAAAGGTTTTTTTTGTTAATTATAGTATAGTTTTTTTTGTGGATGGCTTAGACGTGTATTAATATTGCACTATAAATGACAATGCTTTACGCCTCTCGACATTAATTATAAAAAAACCCAAAAATTGTATTTCTCATTAATCAAGCGAACTAATTAGCCGATGGTGCATGTCATCAGTCTATCCCTTGTTCAAAATGCTTCAACAGTAAGCCATTTGTTAACTTGTTAATAGCACAGGGTATTAGGTATAAAGCAGCATGCTTTGCTCTGTAATTAATACAGTATTATCACAAATCCCTCAGATTAAGGCACGGCCACAGTGAAACTAAATAATATGCAGTGCTTATGTTCACTTGGGTCAGAATCATAAACATAATTTTCTCTTATTAATTAGCTACGCACAAGGCTGCCTAATTGCCAGCTATTTATCGAAAACAAAAGGTTACTAATTCGTCATGAATTAGTCCAAGCATGTCATTATTACAAAGAATATGTGAAAATAAGCCAAAAGCATTTAGCCTCATTAACTCTTAATTCTCTGTCGAAATGGATTTGTACATTTTTGCAATAAAGCCTTTGGACTGCATAACAATAACTATTAGCTGTCACCTTTCAGATGAAGAAAAGAAAACCAAAGGAAAGTGAATGTTTTGGAAGGTTTAGAAAGAGCCCCTACAGGTAACGTGAAAGATTGCCTCTAAATTCCAAAGTTTAAAAGACGTCGTAAGATCTCATGACTGCAAATACGCATCATGTGAAGTTCAAGTTAGCGGCAATGCATTTTCTGCAGTTAATAGCCATGTGTATAAACATTTTGTTGACTTGTGGTTATAGAAATTCAATCTTTTTTTAAATGAATCGTATTTAAAAAAAGTGTAAGTTTTCAGTAATGACTCTGATATCGTTGTTTCTATGTGGTACATAAAAATGTACTGGTCTCAGACACGTACAGTTTTAAAAAATAGAATAATTTGCGCAGTACATAAGCTTCATTTTCAATGCTTGCTTTTAAAAAGATTTAGTCAACTCCACTTCTTATTTCACTTTGTGATGGCTACTTCAGTTTTACCATAGTCTGGCTTGCAAGATCACTTACATTTGTTTTCATTTACACATTTAATCGTGATTCCAGCAACTGAGTTGTATTTGTCATTTATTTAGGACACGATTAAAAGAAACGGTAGTTATTCCTGAAAATTGCATATTGCAATGGTTTTGTAACATCTTTTTAACAGAATAAAAATACTGTCAATATATATTACAAACGAAAATAAAGGAGGGAAAAAAAAAATCAGACCCAGCCATCACCTGTGGACAAAGTCTTATAAGTATAGCGTAGCGACCCAAACAAAGTGCAGCGGCGAGTGGGGGGGGCCACAGTCGGCGGACGTGCTGATGACACTCAAACTTCCGAGCTGTCAGCCGCCCCACAGGCCTGCTTGGGCACCATGGGCTCGCTGCTGCCATTGCCACTGGCCACCGCCTCCTTCTTCATCTCCTTCTTCCCCTGCCGCCGGCGCCGCATCAGCAGGACGACCGTGAGCAGCACGCACACGGCCAGCACCAGCACGGCGAGCACGGTCACCACCGGCGTCACGTTGCCCGGCGGCTCGCGCTCCGACGGCGCCAGCTCGAAGGTGCCGTCGGCGGGCGCGCCCCCTCGCTCCGTGTTGACCCGCCGGCCCGAGCGGTCGAGGACGATGTGCTGCATGTTGGTGCCGCGGTTGTTGGACGCGCCGATGTCGAGGACCAGCGGCGGGGCATTGTGGCCGCCGGCCGCGTCTCTGCGCTGCCTCCGCTGCTGGGACGCGGCCAGCGGGAAATCGGCGGCCACAAGCATCGCGCCGGAGCCTTGAGCGGCGGCGGCGGCGTAGGCGGCGCCGGCGCCGGCGGCCACGAGCGAGTGCTGCGCGTACTCGACGCTCCTCTTGCCGATGCCGCGGTTGGACGAGGCGTGGGACCGCACCGTGTAGATGGTGTGGATGTACCACTCGCGACCCGCTGTCACCTGAGCAGGGCACGCGTAAACACAAGAGCGCCCGGCAAATACACTTTTCGTCATTAAATTATTGCTTTGGTTTACTGAGGCCAACGAGTGATGGTAAGGAAATGTAATTGTTACACATGCTGGATATGGTGGCTCAATGAAAGCAGCATCATTCTGCCATGTGATCGGCTGCAAGGTTAAGGGAAGAAAAGGGGCAGAGGGAAGTGTGACTATAAAGGAAAGGGAGTGAATGGTGATAATGGTGAGAAGTACTCGTGGATAGTTTAGGTATTGACACCACACAAGCAATTCATGTAAGCCTGTGTCGACGTAGGGAGAGGTTTTGATATCGGTCATGAATGTTAGCTGTGGCCAGGAATCGAACTCAGCTCACTGCGTTCATTGAATACTGCAATACCCCTTCCAAGGGCTGGATTATGACATGCTGGGGCCCTAAGCTATATACAGTTTAAGAGATTCCATCGAGGACTGCCTTTATATTTGTGTCATATTGGAATAAAAATAACCGTTTTAGAGAGTTTTTGTCCCCTATCTCCTTTATTTTTCAACCGATTGCATAAAACTTAAATCTTCGTATAATATTTGTTTGCACTTCGAAGTCCCCCTCATAATGTGAGGCCCTACTAAGCTGTAGCTTACTTAGCGTATGCCCACATCCAGCCCCAACCCTTCCCCAACTACTCGAAGCATGCAACAACAGCCGTCGTTCGCCACTAAGTGCCAGGCTACATGCATACAGACACACACACACATGAGCGAGTTAGCGTTTAGCACACACGTGCATGAACTCGCACTGACCTGGAAGAGAGGGGAAGAGTCCACTCGGAAGCCGTCGGATCCGGGCTGTCTCACCAAGGGCAGGGCCTCGGGGTCGTCCGCAGCCAAGCGAGCGTTGAACGGCACATTGCCGAACGAGTGCGCCTGTGTCTCGGGCTGCGCTTTGTCCTAAGAGAAAAAAAAAGAGAAAAAAAACCACCACCACCATCAATCACAGTCATATTTTTAAGAAATCTATACAATTTTTTATTTTACCAGGTAAGGCCCACTGAGCTATACAGCTCTTTTTCAGAAGCGACCTGCTATCACAAATGATAGCTGAACGAAGTGGCTTATCACGTGGAAATGTATAACAGCCAAGTGCTCTAAACGCGTGTTTCTAAATGTGGAGGGAAACACCGGAGGACCTGGAGAAAGATCCATGCAACCACGGGGAGCACATGCAAGCCTGCAATTGCTTGCTCAAGTCACTGCTACCGAGCCTCGGCTAGAAATACATCTCTAGATGGTGTTTTTGCCGATTGTTCCACGCAGGTCAGGCGCCTTGGAAGAGATGGGAGTAGTCACACTTTACCCCACCACACACGACCTGCTGATTTACTACCTAAGGCGTACCCATTTGTACCGTTGGGTGGACACAGGTGCGAGATTCAAGAAGCGTTCATTGTTTAAACTGCCGTGCCAGGCGATCGAATCGGCACCCTCTGGATTTTTAAGCAGTGTATTCAGTGTCACTGGGACGTTTTTTTGCCAGTATCAAAATAATGAAAAAAATAAACGAGGCTTTACCTTTTTCTGGCAATAAAACAACATCAAATAGATATATTTTTCAATGCACCAGGTCTGCATTAACTACACGTACTTGTGGTCAAATATTTTTTGTGGCAAAATGTTTCGTGGCAAAACATGTTTGTGGCAAAACATCCAATCATTTTACTTTCGTTTAAGAATACTAAAATCTGAGCCATTACTGATGATGTTAATGACACTTCCAATATCAATTCTACCTTTCATTTAAATGAGTTAAGAATTGTCCCACGTGTAATCCACACACACATCTGATGAAAGCACTTCCCTTTTGTATGCTGATCTTCTTTCGCACCGTACGTAGCCAACTGTGCTAATCGTAGGCGCGGGGGAAGGACAACAAACTAAACAACAAGCTGTTCTAAAGAGATGAGCTTCCAATCTAGATTTAAAAGTGCACAGCTCCAGTGGTTTCCTTATATCGGAAGGAAGAGCGTTCCAGACGGCCACACTACCCCACTTTGGAATTCCCTCCTATGATCTCCTTCACTAAAGTTCTTATAACCTTGCTCAAATAAAAAAAAGGGATTAACTCTTATCTCTTACACCTTCAACGGTGCTGTTGTTGACCGCTTGGGCATGTTGGGCCTTTGGACACTGTGTTCAGAAACCGTGATAATAAAAATAGATATCATTGCCCCCACATTTCGTACCAGGATCTTGAAGCGGTAGAGAAGTGAAGGGGAATCAGCCAGGCAGCCATATTCCCTGTTTTCGGGGAAGTACTTGGGCACGTATCCATCGGCACCAGTGCACAGGAACACCTTCTCGATATTGCAGATGAAGGAGTCCCCCAGGTTTTGCACAGGATCCACCATGACACGGCCATAAACTATGGCACCTGTGGGGGGTGAAGCGACAGCGCTGGGTGGGTCAAGCGAAGGAGCTTCGACCTGAAAAATGAAACGCCTGTCGTGATTATCCCATTCGTCATTTCCAACTATCACCGCCGGCCTTCATCAAAGCAATGCCTGGGCGAAAGCCTTTCCGCAAGCCATTGCCATCTCTCAGACTGCCGCAATGTAAACAATCTACCCGGTACCTGCACACGAGCTGATTTCATTGCTCCGTCTCTGTGGTGGCCATACTCGAAGGCACATGCTCGCCCCTTTGGCTGCCACTCTGTCATTAGTCTCAAACGCTGGGTCGTCACTTTCTTCTCTTATGCTCACGTGTCTATGCTTCCGCCTTCACCAACCCATGCGCAATCAGCGCGGTGAAATAGGGTCAAGTAAACCCCCACGACCTGCATGGTGCGAGGCCCTCATTCAGCAGCGGATGGACAAAAAGGGTGTATATGCACATGAGAACGTTTAGTTTTCAAAGGGATATCACAAATATATGCTCTGTTTAACACCTAGGTTTCCGCGACCAATATTCAATCATGGTTTTTTGGGGATAGATCGCATAAATCGGCTGATGAAGCTGATTGTTATCAGCAGCGAAACGTCGTACTCAAATTGTGCATGTTGTGGGTTTATTCTGGTGTGCTGAAATAGTAACTAATTGGCACGTTTCGTTTACGTGACAAATCTTTCTAATTGGCTGTGTCGGGTGGTGGTGGGTTTACGACACATTTATATATACCTACGCGATCTAACCCAGAATACCTTCATGAATACATGGCCTGTTGTGGTCACTGCTAATACTTAAATCCTCGTGACCCCGCTAAGTACCTTCAGTGAAGGCCACATCGCTGCCCTCTCCAAAGCCCATGGAGCCATCAGATATCCAGAGGGCCTTCTTAGACAGGAGGAACATGAGCGTGTTGAGGCTGAACTCTGCTGCCACGGGGTCACTGACCTGCAAAACGCACGTCAATTAAACAGCCTCGTTAAACAGCCACACGTGTACTCGAACAAAACTAAAGTGTTAATATTTTCCCGAAGACATTCTGCGCAATATTTAGACCAATAGGCCTTCAGGAATGGCGTTAGAAGGTCCAAAGTAGGACATGGATGCATTTTGCCTTCATCAGAACTCATCTTTAAGCCATACGAGGAGAGTTACAGGACAGAAAACACAACTCAGCTGCACAGTTTCAACAAATAAAATGATGATTTAAATATTAACACAGCCAGAAATAGCTCTTGCAATATCTCAACTTACATTTTTAAAGTGCAGTAAAAGCAGCCTCTGCTGTAATAACAACTCAGCCTCCACTGTTATGGTAAGACATTTTGTTAAGACTGTAGCTCCAAGCACGCCAGGGTAGAGTTAGATTTTTTAGGCGCTTCTTTGGGATTTGCACGTCAAATGCGACCATAGTCTCTGGATTATAAGATGCTCCTAAAAGTAAGGCATCTCGAAAATAAAAAAAAATCTTTAAAAAATGCGACTTCCCTGGAAATCAGGAAACAGTCGCGTAAAATATAACTAAAATAAATATAGAGGGAATGCCAGGGAATATAAAGTGCATCTTACAATCTGTTCAAGACATGTGTGTCTGATGGCAATGGAGTTGTTGACTAACCAGTGCCAATAAAGTTATATATCACTTGATACAGTAAATTTAGCTGTGACGGTCCCACCTGATGATGGAGACTTAAGTTGCCTCTGAAACGTCGTGATTTATTATTTTATTTCTATTATAATTTTTATCATTTTTATTATTTATTTTTATTTTTACCTATGCGACTTTACCGAAAAAACCTAATAGTATGAATCCTTGCAGTCACGAAAGCTTCAAATCTAGAAATAAAGTTATTCAAATCTGGTCACACGTGTACCGGTGAAAGTGGCTACGAATGACAATGAAGGCCACATACCCGAATATAAGAATATAAGACACCCCCCCCCCGACTTTTTCTTTAAAACACGGGAAACGCTTGCGTCACAAAGCGGTGAATAGGGTAAACGCATTTCTGACTAAGGGGCCGCCCATAAATGACATCACGCGATTTTGGACGATTTCTGACCCCCCCCCCCCTTCGTCACGCGACATCACAAAAAGTCAGACCTCCCCCTCAAATATGACGTCACAAAGCTCTCCCCCCCCCCCCCCAAAAATAAAACATGCTTCAAATCGCTGTAAACTATTGTCATTGTAGTGCGTATTTAATGTGGCGCTGCACTCTGATGTTGTAGGAGAAAACATTTATAAAAAAGTATATTTAATTAAGTAGAACGTGTTGTCTATATTTATTTAAATTTGCGCATTTTGATGTGACATCACATTTCTCAAACCCCCCCCCCGCGCCGCCCCGGGTCACAAATGTCTGACCCCCCCCCCCCACCAGGTGCGTGACGTCATTTAAGGATGGCCCCTAAGGCGACGAGGTGATGGTGGTTAGGGAGGGAGTTCGCGCGCGTCATCTGTTGCGGCCACGTGACTGGCCTCGCACCTGCTGGAAGCGGATGTCCAGGTCGAAGGTGAGCGGCTCGCGCGGGTTGCAGATGATGGGGATGCTGTACTCCTGGCTGGGCGCCGAGGTGCACGGCACCAGTTTGACGGTGTACGTGCCGGAGTAGTCTCGCACCTGCGCCGATAAAGACGAAGAGAAGCCGACCCATCAATTGGACGAGAGCCCTCCGTTATGGCCGCGAGCTTGATGGGAGCCCGTGCAGGCTCGAAACGCCACCTTCGCAAAAAGGTAATCCCGAGAAAATCCTCGGGGAAAATTGACAGCGGAGGCAACCGAGTGCCGGCTGGAAAAAAAACTGACGACAAAGTGTCGACACGGAGAGAGTGTTTTTCGCTTTTGTAAAGGGTAATAAGTAAATAATGGAGACGCGATGAGAGGTGCCTTGTTGTATTCTCGGCATGCAGTCTAAGAATACATTGTGCTACGAGCTCAATATGACAAATCTATACTTTTAAATCATGTGTGTATTCAACAATGATAACTCAATGGTAACATGGCAATGGGCAGCGCTTTTAAGTTGCTCGTAGATGTGTTCATACGCGTTCCATCTTCGAAAATCTTTGTGGGCATTGAACGCCAATGGCCTAGACATATTTTTTGTAAGGGCAGTTTCCTGTTGAGCCGTTATGATATTACACGTGGTTTATAGATAATTGACAGCTCTGGTTTGAGATGATAACATTAGTATCCATTTTAAATCCATGGAACGCTGAACGAAGGAGATCACCCACAAATTCACGATGCAAATAAAAAAACACACATGTATGTGCATAATGAACAAAACATCCCACACACACACAAAATACCGTTAAAGCCGTGTTTCAATATTTTTCCAATTTACAATGTCCCTGCTTTTACTCCGGTAAACTAAAGACGAAATAAAGCCGCAGGACACACCAGAGGTCGCAAACGAGTTTTGATTCCTTACCCGTACCCGTACGCGGCCGCACCAGGGTCGCAAACGGGTACCCGTACCCAGCCGGCCGGGTACGGGTACCCGTACGCTACCCGTACCCTACCCGAAATGAGTGACAAAACGGTTACTCACCGGTGACTCACGGCCTACCCGTACCCGTACCCGGCCGCACCAGGGTCGCAAACGGGTACCCGTACCCGGCCGGGTACGGGTAGCCGGGTATCGGGTAGGGTACAGGTATCGGGTACCCGGTTGCGACCTCTGGGACACACGCTCTCCTACGGCAACGACGACCCGCAAGGTCCTGCTGCAATGCCGTGCCAAGTGCGACGATCCGCGCGTGACTGCAGCGTGACAGATTATCCCACGTGTACGTCCGCGCCGCCCTCACCGCGAAGTCGGAGATGAAGCTCCACTGCTGCTCGGGCTGGTGGTAGGAGGGCTCGCTCCGCACCAGCGACAGTGTGAACGTGAGGCCCGGGTGGTCCGCCGACATCACCATGGACGTCAGAGGTGTACCTGGGTGGAATTTGTTGGAAATAAATGAATAAATTATGCTTCAAATGTAAAGCAGACACATTTTTACACCGTGTATATATATCATCATGGGACCTCCTTTGCCAGTACCGAAATATGAGAATAGGTTTTCCCCTTTTTTCTGGCAACAAACAGTTGTTAAGATGTTAAAACACCAATTTCTATCGTGTATATATACTGTATTTTGTTATCCGGCCGAGTAACACTGATTTAGGGTGTCGTAATCAACAGCTTGTGTGTGTTGACATCACAGTTGCGGGTTTCTCAGACTATCGTCGGCTCAGGGGGCAATAAAATGAGTAGTCAATTAACAGTGGGTTCATCATCGTTAAAACTGGCTCCTGCCATGGGAATGTGGAATTGCCAGCGCTTGTTTGGTTTAACCTCGACAACAATTATCTCTCATGTTGCACCGTGTACTATATAGCGCTTGCATGCATGACAGTCTTTCGACAGTCAGTGACTTGTAACACAATCACATTAACATACAGAGTAGGGTTGCCACCTCTAAGGTGCATACGAAGGTATAAAAAAAAACAGGGCATATCATGGGAAGAAGAATATCTAACAACACGGGAATAAAGGAGAACTGAGTGTGCTAGCATTGCCCTGCATGATGTATTTATACGCTACTGACAAAACCCAGAAGAGATGTAATGCCCCGGGGACAGCTCGCACAAAAAGAGGACGATTCCAACAGGACCAGCAGAAGGCAGTCACCCTGACACAAAGTAAGTGTAGACACGGCGCAGCCTTTGCGAACGCTGCAAGTGCGGCAGACGTCGTCCTACTTTGCCTTGACTCTGTGAAGGCGTTTACCTGGATGGGCCATCACGTACTGGCCTCGGAATCGTGCCTCGGTGCGGAAGTTCACCACCAGTCGCCCCTCTCCATTGATGCGCATGCTGGTAGGGTACAATGCGCCTGAACAGCACACGGACACGCGTGTTCACATGTGAAATACAAAATATTTTTTTTTCTCCTAGCGCGGAAGTTGAAACTATGTTGCAAGATTCTTAAATTCCCCCCCACCTCTGGCCACCCAGCATGTCGTGGGCAAAAAGTGTGGGTCACTCGCATTTCTCCCAAACTGTCTGGCTACTATAGAAGAGGAGGCCAAGATACTCAACAAATTTTTTTTTTCCAGAAGAAACCTGGCCACAAGTGATAGCTCAACGAAAGTGGCCTATCGTGACGTGGAAATTCATAGCAGCCAAATGCTTCTAAATGTGGAGGGAAAAACCGGAGGACTCACGGAAAAATCCAAGCAACCACAGGGAGAACATGCAAACTTAAAATATACAGGCGTTAGGGTCGGGATCGTACCCATGACCTCCTGCATACCAGAGGAGGTAGTTAACATCTCGCCCAGGAGGATCCTGCATTAGGATGTTTGGTCAATTGCACTGACACATGTCTGCCTCACGTTTGAGTTATCTTCAAGCTACAACATGAATATTTCATGTGGTTCATTAATGCATGTAATACAAATATGTTAATTAACATACCTTAATGGAATGGATTTGATAGCTGGAAAATGTGCCATTTTTCACAAGTTATAGACGATAAATGTTGATATAATGGGCAGGCACAGGGATAGAAAAAATAAAACGTCCCTAGTAATTGTAATTTTTTGACAATGGCTTGTGCAGTGGTGGATGAAAACAACCCACTCTCTGGAGGTACTATGAATGCACAACACGATGCAGCTCGTTGCTTCTCCCAACATTAATTACAGACAGCAGGGCATCATAACTATTGCGTGAATGCAATTAGAATATCAGGTCAGGTAAGGCTGTGAATTGCGTAGACACGAATAATCAAGTGCATTGCTCTAAATGATAAACAAGCCATCAATGTGCAGCTGTTGTTGATTTATTAGTGGCATTTATAATATCTAATGGACAGAAATGCCTGTGACTGACTGAGTCTCCGATGTAAATTGTAATTATGTTCTAGAAAAGCTATGAAGTTGAACATTGCAAATATAGTAAAATCTGTACACCAACAATTTCAAATTTGAGACCATAAGATGGGTGGTTTTACAGTTCTAATAATTGTTTTAACTTTCGTGTTCAACATTTAACAATTAAATATCCCCATCCTCAGTGAACACAATGTACCTCCCATGGAGTGTGACACTAAAGTTGATTTAGAGTGGGCAACGTTGGCTACCCGTTAAGATTCATAGTGAATACAATTTAGCATTGGACATTACAGTACAATAGTAATAGGTTTTTACCCTTTCAACTGGTACATAAACTGACACCTTTATACAAGGCATCATGTTTGCAATAACCACAACACAAGCAGTCAAAATGCAAACAAAAAGAAACAACTCTGATGATGATAATGATATGCACTGTCCTTGAAGTTGACACAACTTCAAGGACAGTGCACACCCGAGACAGCTTTCCTTAGAGCCCAGTCTCCATTGGTGTTGGACCAGATGACGCCAAAAGGCATACAACTCAAAGACAGCACACTATCAGAGTATTGAGAGCTCGGGGTAAGCATTTACACTATGAGACCTCCTTTACCAGTGGCAAATATAGTACAATGTAGAGATGAAATGTGGTATGTATGATCTTGTTTGGTTATCGGTTGTGACGACTGCCTTGATTGCACCGCAACCGTCATCATAACCTAGACAATGTCGATGCATGTCCCAGGAGAGAGTGCTGAAACCCCTTAATTTTGATAAATTCCAGCTCTGATAGTTCAAATAGCGGCTTCACTGTCATGCTACGAACAATACTTTCACATGCAGAGCGGGTGGAAAAGAGCTGCCCCGTGTTGTGTGGGTCAGGGGTCAGTTGAAGGCATCTCAGTAGTAGCTCTGTGATATTAACTTGTGTGGTCAGTTCTTTAACGTGAAGGGTTGCATTGCTCTTTCAGAATTGCTCTATGTGTAATGCAAATTCATTCTTTATCTCCCGACATGATGCTGAAAGGGCAATCGGGATAAAATTGGGAGAAAATTACGAAAAAAAGAGGAACTCCAAAAAAACAGTGCAACCACCATCGTTGATTTGCGGCAATAATGCAGCATATTCTTAGGTTTTTTCGGTAAAGTCACGTAGGTAAAAATTTTAAATAAAAATTCATAAAAGTGATTTTTATTTTATTTTACTTTTATTAATATTTATTTAAAATGTTTACCTACGTGACTTTGCCGAAAAAAACCTAAGAATATGAATCCTTGCAGTCACGAAAGCTTCAAATCTAGAAATAATGTAGCAACCGACGTGGCATCTTAACGCAATGCAGCGCTTACAGTGGCGAAATGGACCCATGCTGTGGCTTCATTGAGAGAATGCAGTGTGATCAGCCCATGTGTGGCCCAAAGGGCTATTGTCAAAATAAGCTGCTTTGGAGATTCAATTTCAAAAATGCATTGAACGACCCACCGGCAGTGGAGTCTGGGTTGAGTCAATGGGCTGAAAGAGACTTGAGGTTTCCGTGAGCCCCGGGCAGAAACCACTTAAGGGGCCCCCAGCTAGCGCATAACATGTATAATGAAGCCGTATGACTGGGTGGGGCCACGCTTCGGGTGATTAACACAGAGTCGGGCGGAGATGGCCGGGTGGCCGAGAAGTCAGAGTGTTGGGATTCTGGGCACAAATCCACGCGGCCGCTCGTCATTAAAATGTTTTCTCAAGTCTCGCCAATTGACAGTTCGATGGCCTCAGCCCCGTCACCAATGACTTCACAAAAAAAATCACAACACTGAATCTGATGTGGATAAATTCAAGCTCTCTGAATGCAAAACATTTGGTTTGACTGTCATGTGGTAATTTATTGGCAGGGTGTAAGCCCCCTACTGTGAAAGGAATAACGTTCTATGCAAGATCGGTTCTGCACGGGACATTCTCCAACATGATGGGCAAATGGGGAGCACTGCTCTGCGAGATTTCCGCATGGATTATTTGTCTCATGATGACGCCAATCGTGCATTTGGAATAAATTAGAAAATATAACCAAATATATATGTTAAAAAAAACATGAATCGCGGTCAATTCAGCCCATCATCCTCCCAGGGTCGGTAAAACAAGTGCCACTCTGTGGGAAGATAATAGTGATTGTGCTGTAGACACACGAGGCCTCGTCATGAAAATGTGCAATGAACAGTGGAATGAGTGACTCCGGGCCACGAACAGCAATGAGCGTTTCTCCAACGCTTGATAGAACATGGAGTCACGTTAGATTTTAATCACTGCGTTTAACCTATGACTGCAAGTAAATGAATCAAAGCTCTCCCGCCAGCTATGTGACTGCACGAGTCGCTGAAGGGTGAGTCAGACTCCCTGTGTCGAAGTAGAGCCATTTAGGGAGCCAGCAGTGTAGTGCTTAGCACGCTTAGCTCCAAAACCATTCGACCTGAGTTCAATTCCCGCTCACGGCCAACATCAGTGATGAATATCTAAATAATTCCCGTAGGTTTACTCAACCTTACATGGGTACCTCATGCACCATTCTAGCCTTAATAAGTGCTCGCTAACAGCACTTGTCCCAACAGTGTGTATGTGTGCATCTATGTTGAACTCATTTCGCACCGTCCATAGCCAACCACGCAAATCGGAGGTGCTACACGGAGGCGGCTTTACGGGGATGTGCATGTGTGCGGAGCGATCGCTCCTTCTGACGATGCTTTCCGGGCACTCGTGTACCTTGCAGCTCGGCCTCGGGCGGACTGCCGATGCCGTCCTTCCACAGGATGGCCGTGTCGTAAACGAACGTGAGCCTCATGTCGGACTGCAGATCGAAGTGCTGCCAGCCGCCGACGCCCACGGGCGAGTGGAACACGTAGGAGACGTAGAGCGGCACGCGCAGCGTCACGTACGACTGCACCAGGTTTAGGACCTGGACAAGGAGGGACCGTTGGTGCAATGGTTATGTAGCACAACGGACATAAATCACATGTCATCGGCTCAATCTCCTGGCGTGGCAATAGAAACGAGAGGACCTTAACCTCCTCTCCACCCAGCGGTTTAAATGGGTACCCTGCAGTTAGTCTAAGCTACACTTTATACTTTACCAGGTATGGCCCACTGAGCTATGTAGCTCTTCTTCAGAAGCGGCCTGGCCACAAATGATAGCTCAACGAAGTGGCTTATCGCGTGGAAATGTATAGCAGCCAAATACTTTAAATGTATGTTGTTTCTAAATGTGGAGGGGAAAACCCAGACAACCTGGCGAAAAATCCACACGACCACGGGGAGAGAAACATGCAAACTTCAAATATACAGCAGGCGTCAGGATCAGGATCGAACCCACGACCTACTGCATATCAGGGGACGCAGTTAACATCTTGCCAGCGCGGTACTGTGAATCAGACCACGCGTATCGTTCTGCGCATTACGCACGCGCAGTAATTACGAGAGCGGCGGTGGATTCGAACCGCGAACCTCCGCAACAAGCGGCGAACACGCCACCGCAGGGCCCGAAGGTCGCCGCCCGTACCTGGCCGTCGGTGCCGATGCTGCCCCCGCACTCGGTGAGAAGCTCCGACATGTCGTAGAAGGAGACGAACTCCCAGAGGCACGCCTCCAGGTTGAGGTTGCGGTAGAAGCGCAGCGTCGCGGCCGAGCGCAGGCCCGCGCTGTACTGGTACGGCGACGTCTCACCGATCACCTCGGGGTTCTTGGTGGCGTCCGTCAGGAAGCCGTGATTCGTCTGCAGCTCGTCGTAGTCCACCAGGTTCGAGCACTTGTGGTTGCCGACGCGCGTCCCGTCGGGGCTCAGCGTCAGCTCGAAGTTGGAGAGGGCCCTCGTGGAGATGACCGGCAGCATCCCTGCCGAGGTGAGCGAGGCGTTACAGGTGCGCGGCCGGAGCCGTAGGAGCCGCCATGTGATTTCTAGAGCGACGTGAAACCCGCCGACCTGAGTTCGATTCCGGGCCGTGGCTAACACCAGTGGTGAGTGATGTCTGAACCAGCGTGGCCACTCCTGGGAATGATGTCGCGAAATGCCGGTAGATCCAGCACATGACGCGCAGCTCAACTGCTTTTTGTGGCTGTGTTGTCCTTCCTCCGCCCCTCCGATTAGCACGGTTGGCTACGTACGGTGCAAAAGAAGCTCAACAAACATACGTACACAGGCCCAGCCTTATAGTAAATGTGGTAAAGAAATAATTTGGGGGACCCCATGAAAATAATTCTCAAGTAATAATTCTCGAGGTATTACTTGAGAATGCCATTGCGTAGATTTTTACGATCGTCCTGCATGCGCTCTTCGTTGTATTGCCGCGTTTGTATCGCGCGTTGCATGGGTTGATGTCCGACGTTTCGCACGACATGCTGTGCTGGGAGCTTCTTCAGGAACTGATTTTAGCTGTTCACATTCTCCCTCGATCGGTCTCAAGGGTGGGTGGCACCAGCAGCAGCAGGCAGCGATGTAACATCGAGAGAAAACGAACTGCTTAATTCAGTTCCCGAAGAAGCTCCCAGCACGTGAAGCGATAACGTCAAGACATTGTGCCAATCACGGTCAAACATTGTCTGTCACGTGACTCGTGTGTTATCCATTGCACCTTTGTTTTTTGACATTTCTGGCAACTTCCCTCAGAGCTTCGTGACCTGGGCCACCAATGTGATTGCCCGCCCATAAGGCCAGGCCTGGGTCGACATCGGCAGAGATTTCTTAACTGTGGGCCATCATTCTCCAGGACGTCAACAAGGTGCCTCGGCAGGGGACATGAGGTGAACTTAAATTGAGCAGTGGATAAAATAATCGCATCATAGGGGCGGTTTATGTATTTAAAATATCTCGCAGCGACAAAAAGCTTAGGAAACAATGGTATTAGGCATTTTGGTTGTATACAAAAAAAACGGCAATCAAAGTTAACAGCTTGAAAAATATTCACCCATTAAAGCAACATTTTAATTAGAAGTAAAAAAAATATTGTAATTTCCTTTTTATGACAGCTAAAAAGCGGTATTAATAAAACCGTGACGAGAGCAGCTCCGCTCCATGGCCCTCATTCTAGCTCAGCTTGTCGTCTACGGCGTTACAGAGGGCCTTTATAAAAAAGCATTCATATAATCTTTTTTTAAGGACAAACCTGCAAAATGAATTAAATTCATGCAAAATAATGAGGCGGTATGGCTCGGAGCATATGCCACTGTAAATTCAAACCGCAAAGCACTCCGTAGGGCAACCGAACTGATGGCACCGTGCTATTGAATTTCCGAAAAAAAATGTGTTGTTGTTTAACGGTTGCATACCGTCAATGTGCGGCATCGTGACGGTGAGCTTAATGAGGTTGGGGTAGTCGGGGTCCTCCGGTCCTGTGTAGCGCAGTTTGGCCGTGAATGGCTCTGCCCCCACTGCTCCCAGAATGCGAGGCTGACAGAGGCCTGAGGGCAGCATGCAGTGGGAGGGAATGAGAGGCATCGGTTAGTATTCTCTCCGCGCAGCAAACGATGCAATCAGACCGCGACTAGCATGAAGCCTGCCTGCTTAAGTCTTCACCAGTGCCCTCCCTGCAACTCCTCTGTCAGACTGTGCTCAATGGGAGGTCGTTCATTCTTTGCTTGTGCCTCCACTGTCTGACCTCATTGCCTTGGGCAAAAAGGCTTTTGCATTTTCGCTGGGTGGTTTTCATCGCCGGGGTTTGGGTTACCCTTCGATATACTTGTCTGGTTTTCAATAGGGATAGGTCCCTAACGGCAACACAACTTTTATTTGAAAAAAAATAGTTTCACTTTCGTTGGATCGTTTTACTAGCGTTATGATGACACCCGCCCCACCACCCCACTCCAGACAGAGCAACACACTGACAGAGGGCTATCAACACTCTCAACCTTATCCGTGCATTACAAAACACACCTTCCTTCCATAGCAACACAACTCGACAATAAAGCTTCAATTAAATCGGGCCATCTGTTACACAAGCGTTATCGTGTACCCCTTAGCCCTCACCCACACTGCCCAGCTACGGACGGACAGACGAACCAACGGGACCCGGGCGAACGCATTCGCGGATCTTTGACCGCCGCCGCCGCCGTCGGAGAGACGTCAGAAAAAAAAACTTTGCGATCGGCCATGGGACGCTAACCCACCCCCCCCGGCGGCGGAGAGCGCGCACCCTCATCGCCGCTGACGGTGACGACGGTGCTCGTGAGCTCGAGGCCCTCTTCGCCGTCGCCGTTGACGGCGCGCGCGGAGCACTGCACGCGCGAGCCGGGCGCGAAGTAGACCGAGTCGAGCGTCACGATCTTGGTGGACGTGAAGAAGGTGTTGGCGTCGACCTCGCGCATGGGGCTCGCCACGCCGTCCGCGCCGCTCGGCGCGCTCACCGACCAGCGGTAGCGCGTCAGCGTGTCGTTGATGTTCTCGCTCGCGCACAGCGAGCCCGTCTTGTCGTAGTCCGAGTACTTGGGGTTACAGGCCTGCGGGGCGGGCGGGCGGGCGGGCGAGAGAACGCAGGCGAATCGTGACACGTGCTGTGGTGCTGCTGCCGACAGCAGCAAGGACAAGCTTCTTCGACTCACGGGACATATGCATACACTCGCAGGCCTTTTGTCAGTCCATTTCACGTGCAATCAAGAATTGCATGCTGCATTTAGGTATTGTATAGTCCCTTTATCGACCCCCCCAACTTGTCAAATCGCATACTAAAAATCAAAACCATGCGCGGTATGTTGGACAAGTCAAAATCAGAATATTTATCCTGGAGGAATCCGATGTGCTATAAAGCTCTTTTGCTCATAAATCCAGTAGGGGCGAGTCAGAAGAGTACAAAAAACGATAGCAGCGTCTTTAGTTTGTTGTCCTTCCCCCGCACCTCCGATCAACACGGTTGAATACGTACGGTGCGAAAGAAGTTCAACGAACATCACAGGTCAACATAGATCGTCGTGGTGATTGTTTGAAGCCCGCCCGCCCGCTGCGGCACGAGCGTCCGGCTCACCGTGACACAAACGATGGGATACCCGGCGGGCGGGTGGGGGCTCTCCCTGGCCCTGGCCGTGTCGTCGTAGAGCAGCAGCGACACGACGTGCGGCACGGACGGGAACGTGACGTCAGCCATGCTGTTCATCTCCTCGATGTACACGATGGCCTTGTTCATCTAAAGTGGAGTGCAGGAATAGGGGGTAGGGGCGTGGGCGGCGGGGGTCATCCCAAACGTGACCGCTTTCAACAGCGCCGCTGCGGTGTGATATTGTTCATCTCGGAGAAGTGATCTCGTGCACGGGTGCGCGCGTCTGCCTGTGTTCGTGCGTGGGGAGCGGCAAGCACGATATTGTTCATCTCGGAGAAACCTTCTTGTGCGCGCATGCGTGTGCGTGTGTGCGTGTGTTTTTTCGTGTGTGGGTGGGGAGCGCTAGTGTATTAAGTTAGCGCGCTGCGCTATGAACCAGGCGGCTTGAGTTAGATTTTCTGTTCACGGCCAACACCAGTGACGATTATGTGAACCGGTCCTGAGCCTCACCTAGGTCGACTCAGCCTCAATTGATTAACCTGGTGTGGTGTGTAAAATCATCGCCATTGGGGAGACAAAGGCGGTCGGGCGTGGCGCTGGCCACCCACCCCTTTCGCGTGCCGTGCCGTCCTTCGCAAACAGCACTTTTCCCAACAGTCTGTTAAGGCTGTACGGGGGATCTTTGTCTTTGTGTCTGCGCGTCGGCACCTGAGTCTCGGCCACCATGTTCTCATCGGGCTTCAGGTGGACGGTGAAGGCTTCACGCATTTCCCGCACCCCATCGTACAGCACCTCCACCTCCACAAAGTGCTCCCTGTCGCCCTCCTTGAACTCGATTTCTGAGAAACGTTTCAACAGCGACGCAGCTCACATCAAACACATTGATCCCATTGCAGTGGCGCCACTGAAAGGGGAAGGCATTGGCCTCGTTATCTCCTTCACCTGAAATATCATAGACGCCGTACATATAATTTTTTATAGCCTATAAAATAGAGAACCCGGATATTACCATCCTCAAACAAAAAATATTACATCAAGGAGTGAGCTGTAATTGTCTTTTACTATATTAATGATTGAGCATACTTTTTTCATATATAGCATGCTATTATTTTACGTACACCCTTCCGAGTAAGCAATCGCAGTGTATGCCACTGCGCAATGCCTCACCCCACCAGCAATTCAACGAATTTTCTCACGATGACGCGGTCGTAGTTCCATTC
>CM025611.2:3600849-3642180 GCA_014621495.2 Entosphenus tridentatus
GAGGTGGCCGAGCCGTCCTTGGTGTGCACGCGCACCACCGACAGCTTGGAGACGTCGCCGGTGCGCACGACGGCGATGCGCACCATCGCCACCTGCCCAGCCTCCTTCGGCTCGTTCACGCTGAACTTGGTTTCCGCGAACTTGATGATCGGCTCTGAGGAAGGGAGCGCCGGACGTGGCCATGAACACGCGCGCACGTCTGCTGTTCGCAAGGGCGCGTGCTGGGGGTAGGGGGCGATTAATGAGGGGTTTGTGAGCGTTCACACAGATTTCAGCTCTCTTGTTTCCTTACAGTTGAGTGCGCAGTCATGGAAGCGTACCGTGGTAGCGGAGCGAGGCATCCTCTACGGCTCCCTCTCGTCGAGGCCCTTCCACCAGCGGTGACGTGAGCGAGCAGTTGCAGCGCTGTGCCTTTTGCCAACGCCTTTTATTTACGCTGTGATATGGGAATGACCACCTCGGTGTGTGTCGGTGAGTGTCACGCTGTTTTTTTGTGAATGGGAAGGATGGGCACTTGAAAATACCCGTTCCCATTGTCGAAGTTATTCATAAATACCGCGCTAATACCGATGGCAGTGGTGAAGCATATTCGCAGCTGTGCGTCTTCCACAGTGTCAACGCTTCTCTCCGATACGTTTAATTAAATGTAAAAGAGGATGTCCCTCACCCGCACCTCCAATTAGCACGGCTAGCTATCGAACGGTGCGAAATAATCTTGACTTAAAGCTTTTGTGACTGCAATAATTCATATTCTTTGGGTCTTTCGGTAAAGTCACGTAGATAAGTTCAAAGAAAATAACAAAAAACTACGACGTTTCGATCGCATCACAAGCGTCGGAGTTTTTTGTTATTTTCTTTGAACCTATCTCCGTGACTTTACCGAAAGACATCCACACATACATGCGAATGCGCTAGAATTTTATGCACGTATGCGTGAGTGCGTTCGTATGTCAGCACGCAAATGTGCGCGCGTGCGTGCGCGTGTGTGCGTGCATGGACGTGCGCGCTCACTCACATGCACGTGGGCACCGAAGCACGTGTGGGTGCGTGCGCCGTTGCGTGCAAATGCGTGAGGGGGAGCCAAACAATCTGTGAGGGGCTGTGGCCTCACTGTCAGCGTCGTCCTTGATCTTGACCAGGGTCTCGTTTTGCTCTCCGATGGAGGCCCCAAAGGGAGACTCGCTGCGCGGAGAGCCCAGCACCAGGCGGAATTCCTCCTCCTCTTCGTACTCCGTGTCGTCCGCCAGTATCACCGTGCAGGGCTTCTCTATCTCGCCTGCAAGACAATGAGGATGACACACGCTATTTCTCCGGTCACGTTGTTACGAGCATTTAGAAGGGATCCCTGTAACTCGCATTGGAAAATTCGGGGGCCTTTTTTTTTGTTCGTTCAAATACGACGTATATGATGACGGCAAGTGAATAACTCAAGGGATCAGCGGAATTTCAATTGTGACATTTTACGCACCGGACATCAAGCACGCGAATATCGGGGGAGGCAAAAATTATCTCTCGTTATTTTTATGGCACATTCAATCAAGCAATTTCAGCGGTGCAAAAAATAATAAACATGGTACATCATTTTCGAACCCAATTTCCTCTTGCTGTCACATAAATGTTGAAATATGCAGTGTACTCATCTTCTTGGTTCTTTTGGTAATGCAGTGTACTTTTTAGCTGCAAAAAAAAACCCAACACTTTAGCAATTTCCACAGCTCTATTTTTACGAGGGATTTTTGTTGTTGTTTCATATCTAGAGTCAACGTTAATAAAAAATGTGTCTTCTCCTTCATTACTTTTATATTCAAGAGAACACCATCTATAGATATATGGCGGTATGATTTAAAGATGGGCCGGTGGTGCGGTGGTTCGCGCGTTGTGCAATGAAACCTCACAACCCGAGTTTGATTCCTGGCGCGCTGCTACCATCAGACAGCACTGACGGTCGCGATATGTGAACCCTCGCCAATTCGCACTGATCGGCGTGGTCAAGTATGGTCAAACAACCCCTAAAATGGACATGGCATTGGGGAGACCACTCAGCAACGGATTGACAAAGGGCTTAAAATGATTACAACGCAGCGCAGAATAGAAATGTGCAAACAGGTACAGTTAGAGGCGCAGCCCTGCAGTGTATTGTTCACGTCACTGTTGGTGGAAGGGCCTCCACTAGAGGGAGCTCCTGAGAGCCCCTTTGAGAGAGTGTGTTGGCCTACTCTTCCACGCGGGCCAAATGTCATGGGATGGGTGGGAGCACCCACATTTTGTGCCGCCACATTTGACCAGCCGATCGGCCGACTGATCTATGTCACATGACTTAATTTATTTTATTTTATTTACCTACGCGACTTTACCGAAATAACCAAAGAGTATGGATTCCTGCAGTCACGAAAACTGCAGATCTAGATTGTGATGTACTAATTTGTAGCGCCGAGTGGGACAGAGGTAGCCGGCGGGGGAGAAGGGGGGTGAAGCGGGATCTGTGTATTGCAAGTCCGGTGCCCTAACCATTATACTTTAGCAGCATCTTATATAATGTAATACAGCAATATAAATATATAACATGACACACCTTTGGAAAGAAAAGAAGAATAGTTGAGTAGTAGAGGGGGGGGGGGAGGTTGAAATCAACAAACAAAACAAAACCGAAGTCGCTGGTACAGGTTTGGAAGATCAGGCTGTGGTATGCGAAGGGTTTGTTTCTAAATCACGAAACCGTTCCGAGGGAAAGGAGGCCGCTTCATCAGTCAGTCGTCACCGCTCATCCATCGGCCCCTTAGCTCTGCATGGGAGACTCCCAGGCAGGAATGTAATCTCGAAACGTGCAAACTCTTTAGCACACGCGCAAGTCAAAGTGCACGGACGGAGCGATGCCGCTTGCACGCAAAGTTCCTCCGCCCGTGGGTGTCAAAGGCAAACGCTGGTGGCCGACGGGGGGGGGGGACGGGGAAGGGGGAATAAATCAATGATAATTATTCGCCCGTCTGTGTCGCGGGAATCGATCGCGAGGCAAAGACCGCACCACCGCAACGGGTCGCGAGTGCCCTGTGAGACAAAATGGGTTTTAATGGGGGTGGCTGGGGGAGGGGGGGGGTGGTCGGGCGGATGCACATTGATGGGCTATTTTAAAATGTCGCGCCGGGGGAAGTTAGCTTGCTCACGGCTCAAGGTGCTTTCTAAGCAGTGCGATTCATCATTTCGGCTGACAAGACCCGCAACCCAAGCTAGTCCTAATATCCCCGTCTGCGCGCATGAAGATGGAATATCGCCTTGCATGCATATAGATGTATAGAGAGAGTTTCACAAATAAGATCACATTCGGACAAATTGTTTTCTTTGTGTCATCCTGGCCAAGGTCATTTCTATATTTAAGTGTGTGCACTATGCTTATTCAGACTTGATCAACAGTATTCATATCTAAAGTCTCGATAATGCAGTAATTGTGAAAACTCAGCTGGAGCACGAATAATCACTCCGCATTTTGCCTTGAGTAATACGTATGAATCCACCTGTTCTCCTGTACCATCTATGCGTCCAAATCTATGCTCACCGCCTTCACCAACCTGCACTGACCGGCGTGGTGAAGTACGGCCAAATAACACCCCATGGCGTGGGAAGATTCTCATTAATCGGAGGAATTAACAAACGCACCGCGCAAACGCAATTACTAAAAACATTAAGATTAAAATTTCTGTTGCCTACAGCAGCTTAACTTAAAGTGCTTCGTTGTGACTGACACATCTTCAAGATGAATAGGCACCGAACATGTGCTTCATCAACACCGTGAAAGTCAAGTGCGTCCACCGAGGCAAGTACCTCTGATGGCGCATTGCGTTCACGGTCAACGCAAACCCGCAGTATTAACCGGTGGTGGCCGCTGGGCTTGCGCCGCTAACCCCTACAACCAGTGTTGTTCTCCACTCATTTTCAGAGTGGGGGCCACTTTCACCGATAAGACATCAGTGTGAGGGTGACCACATATTTGAAACAATTGGGGTTTGACAGCACAATGATGGGGAGCTTTGTCACATTTGTGTAGAAACTATAAACTAAAACTATTTTACGAGGTAAGGCCCACTGAACTGTATATCTCTTTTTCAGAAGCGACCTGGCCGCAATTGATAGCCCAATGAAGTAGCTTATCACCTGGAAATTTAATGCAGCCAAATATTCTAAACGCGTGATGTTGATTCTAAATGTGGAGGGTAAAACCGGAGGACCCAGAGAAAAATCCACGCGACCACGGGGAGAACGTGCAAATTCCAAATATACAAGCGTCAGGGTTGGGATCGAACCCGCGACCTCTTGTATACGAGGCGAGGTAGTTAACATCACGCCACCGCGGTATTGTCAGGGGCCGCACGTCAGAGGCCGCACGTCAGGGTCACCACGGGCCTGGCAAAGAAGGACGCTGCCCTACGAACGAGCGCGCTGCGTACCGGGCAGGAAGGTGACGACGGAGTCGTCCGTGTTGGGCCTCTCCTCGAAGTCCATCATGACCTCCGCCGTGCCCTGCCGCGTGAAGCAGCGCACCGTAGACTTGTAGCCGACGTCGCCGCTGCGGTACACCACGGCCGACACCTGCCCATCGTTCTCGTTGCTGGTGTACAACGGGTCCTTGAACTGCACTTTGGGCACTGCGCGGCAAGGGGAGGCGGGGAGGGTGGTGGAGGATTGGGTGCGTGGGGAAGAAATGTCGGTGAGCGTGGTTAACTGTGGCATGGAAGCACGGGGCGGCCAGGCAAGAGTAGGCTAAGAAGCGTGTTCAAAAACAGAGAGAGGGGATCCCATGGGTTTTGAGAACATTTACACAAGTAAATGACATAAATTCCATCTGTTCACACAAAAAATGAAGTGGGCTTGGGCAGGACATCTCGTGGGAAGGGATGATGCGTACGTACAGTATGTTGAACTTCTTTCGCACTGTGTGTAGCCAACCGTGCTAAATCTGAGATACACACGTACATGATGGCCGGTGGTCAAGGCTCACGACAGAGTGGCAGCCAAAGGAGGGAACACACCCGATAGGCGACCCACCGAAAAGATCGGCCACATGAAATCGGCTGGTGGTGAGGTGCTAGTTGGCGACAAGGCCGTAGCCATGGAGTCAACATTGGGGGTGGGGGGACAAAATCTTCCAGGGGGTCTGGGGGTCTCCCCCCAGAAACAAAAATCTGAATTTGAAAACGAATTTCCTGCCTAAAATATACAAAAATTCACTAACACATAGGATGGACGTTTTACTTATGTTTTACAATGATGTCGAATAGTGTATTGTATTACATTGCTCTGTTTTTTATTTTTTACCTTTTCTTGTTTCGTTGTATGTAATGGCAGAGATTAGGGATTGATAAAGTACAACCCATAACCACAATCATATAAACAGAAATCTATTTTATAGCAATATATTGGGGGGGACATTTTGAGCATATTTTAATATTGGGGGGAGGGGAGTGTGTGTTCCCCCAATATTGATTATAATGACGGCCTTGGTTGGCGTTGACCCACACACACGAGAGGATACCGCACAAAATGCCCAATGGCATGTTGAGACAACCCGTTTCAATGTTCTGATACGTCTTGGCTACCTCCCATCCCAGTGGGTTCAGGAGATTCACCAATCTGTGTGATCCAGAAACCCTTTGCCCACTGGATTGTCGGCATGCTCATGCGTGACTGCTTGAATAGGACTCTCTCCAGAAGCCCTCTCGTCGTGGCGAGCAGAACTCGACATTGGCATTTAGCTCCTGAGCATGTTGCCACACGCACAAGAATAGAACTGGTACTGGTAGGAACCTCCTGGTTACACCAGCCCACAGGGGATTATTGTGTCCGTCGTGCAGGGAGGGGCTGGGTGGGGATGGAGGGGCTGGATGGGGAGGGGAGGGTGGGGAGGGGCTGGGTGGGGAGGGTGGGGAGGGGCTGGGTGGGGCTGGGTGGGGAGGGGCTGGTCACCCCGTGGTGCCCTTATAAAACTCAACGTTTAACCTACTCACGCCGGCTTGTGCCCGCCCTCACAGTCGGACATATTTGCGGAATACACCACGCCGCCGTTGACGCTGGCCATTGACCGAGCAATCCAACGTTCCTACCAGCTCCCTCCGCAGGAATGTGGTTTAATTTGAGCATACGAGACCCATCTCAGTTTTTCACAACACCTATCTGTGTAGAATAAAGCTGTAAAAGTGGGTCACTTCAAGATTGGGATACCTAATCAACAAAAACACGACTTGACTAATATATTATTTTTTGTTACGTTTTAAGGCAGCACTAATGAGTATTAACATGCAAGGCATGCACGTTTTAAGACAAATGGTAATTGCTCAAGACAGCTTCCCCTACGGAGCAGTTTAACGTTGTTAACGCCCAAAGAGGGAGCTTATCTTGCAGAGCCCATCAAAACGCGAGTTTGTTTCATTATTTAATGTCAGCTACGTAACCTGATCAACTTTAATTTGCGCGCGCACGAAATGCAGCTGCGCGTCCTTAATATCGCAGCCGCAATTAACTTCGCGCGCGCGCTGTCACGCCGATTCGGGGAAAACTCTTTGCAGGCCAAAGGTCGCAAACGGGTTTTGATTCCTTTCCCGTACCCGTACCCGGCCGCACCAGGGTCGCAAACGGGTACCCGTACCCGGCTGTACCCGTACCCTTCCGTACCCGTACCCTACCCGTACCCGGCCGGGTATCGGGTAGGGTACGGGTACGAGTACCTGATTGCGACCTCTGGGATGAAACCATGTTGCAGGCGCGGGTGGGTTGATTCTAGGAACTTGAATTGCGAGAAGAGACAAGACGTTGGGAAACGAGTGACAAACGGTGACTCACCAGTGACTCACGGCCTACCCGTACCCGTACCCGGCCGCACCAGGGTCGCAAACGGGTACGGGCAGCCGGGTATCGGGTAGGTTACGGGTATCGGGTACCCGGTTGCGACCTCTGTTGCAGGCACAAAGAAACCCTTCGGCGATGGCGCGGCGGCATTGGGGGATGCCGCATTCGCTCTCGTCTCCTCGTCTCTCTGTGTCCCCCTTGCCCCTGTCCTCGTCCCTGGTTCTACTCACTCGCAACATCTCTCCCGAACTCGCCATTGCCGTTTGCCTCCCTGCGGTTGCGTTTGATTCGCGCGCATCGAGTGCGGGCCGAAAGACGACATGCCTGAGCTTGATTGCTTTTGTTTGTTTGTTGGGCTTATTCCACTGAGGTCGAAAGCGTTGAGGTATTAGCGCCGTCGCTTGGTCCACAACGGCGAGGCACTGCAATTCTTGTAAGCTTCGTGCGGTGAGAACGGACCCGCAGTGCTACGTACGCATTGCCGCTGGGAACTTCTTGAAAAACTTCCCGAATTGACGACAGAGTTTCCCAAAATGTGAAGACAACAACAAGGACAACACCATCGTAAAGAGCATTATTTGGAAATGTGCCAAAACGCTTTGACCTCCGCACGGGTTGCCAAATTGACATCTGTACTGCGAATTAAATTATTCCGAAGACGAACACACGTTGAAAAGTGTTAAGAAATCCATGCGTGTGCAATATTCTTTGGTTCTTATTATTGTTAAAATTGTATGCGTGGCAGTGTGGAGCGAGTATGCCCTGTGGTCATACACTGCACACCACTAAAAGAGCTCTGTATTAAAAAATAAAAAATTCCTCTAAAATTACCGAGTCAACGAGTGAATAAATCAATGAGTGAATGAATGGACAAATGCAACACAATACAACGTGGACTCATAATGCATCTAAATGCGAATGCATTTAAAGATGCTGCAAAAACAGGGGGAGCATGCATGCATTATATATATATGTTGAACTTATTTCACACCCTATGTAGCCAACCGTGCTAATGGGAGGTAGGAAGCCCACATCGTGTGCTTCATGTGTGCTTTTTTTATAAGAACGGGATAGAATTCTAGTCTAGGGAGGCAATTTCGATCACCTGACACTTCACAGAGAGAAAGAGGAATAGTCAGCCATATGCAAATTGGGGGCAGGGGTGGTTGGAGGTGGAAGGAAGGGGGAAGGGTGGGAGGAGGGTGGGAGGAGGATGAGGATGATGATGATGATGATGAGATGCTCCTCACAGTCGGACACCGAGTCGTTGATGAGGACCGTGGTCTTGCTGGGCTCCCCGAGCACGGCGTTCATCGGCATGCGCAGCACCAACTCGAAGTGCTCCACGCCCTCCAGCACCGGCTGGCCCAGGTCGTCGAGAATCGTGACGCGCAGGGTCTGCATCGTGACGCCCGGAGCGAAGTCCAGGTTCCGGCTGATGCCGACGTAGTCGACACCGGCTGCACCAAGAGAGACGCAGCGTTAAAAGACAAAGCGTGAGATTTCATCTCCTCCCCGACGTGGCGTCCTCACTCGGTTGGGGCAGCGGTGGGGGGGAGGGATTTCCCCATATTTTACCACCTCCCACCACCTCCTTCACATGGCCTAGTTGCGTCGTGAACGTCTTCCGTGAATTGCGATCGCCGGTCACGCAAGCCGCGCGGCGTACTGCATCTGGATCGCGTTTTGTTGCAATAAATAAATAAAAACACAAAGCGTGAGATATATCCACGGTGGAGGTGTGTGCGGTTGTGCTGTACAGCCACCCACGGTGTGTTTGTGGATCGTATCGCATGTGCTGTGAAGGCACGAGGTTTCGACCCACGCTCTGGAGAAGATTCTTCAACATGCGGTGCGACCCGCAGACACGTTGGAGAGCAACGCAAACCAAAACACTTCTCGTCATTGGTTTGATGGTTTTTCTTTTTAATCGTGCAATAAATAAGTGGAATCTCTGTCATTTTTGTAAATCTCAAAACTCATTTCAGTTGGATCTGCTTAGTGCCTGCAAGAGAGGTTATCTGTTAGTGCCAAGTGTTGGAGGTTATAAGTCAGCACATTATTGATTTCTCGCTGGGCTGAGATGTCTCTGCGCAACTTAGCTATTAAACCTCTCGAACAAATTGCCACTGGGAAATATTTTTCATAGCAATATTCTGGTGCCATGGGGCATCTGCAAAAATATGTTTTTTTTTGTCATGTAATATTCATGATTTAATTTGAAACGTGACACCAGAGTTATCTACGAGGCAAGGTGAATAAAATAAGAAATTCAATGCATGTCTGTGTCTACGATTCTATGGTACAAGACAAAATGACCACACCAATGAACTCTGACCCAAAAGAACGTCCAATCATTTTCATGCCAGTATAGTAATGTTACATTATTTGCCTTTAATGCCTATTTAGCAAAGAAAAACGTAGTATTAATACTCTCACGCTTTAAACGAAATAATGTAAATTGTGAGTAATCAAACTTATTTATTTCACTTGGAGCTAAAACCGCATCAAAGGTCCATTTAAAAAAATCTAAGTCTGATTAATTTTGGGACCTCACTGACTCATTTATGCGCTGACATTTCTCCCTTCTTCATATTGCTTAGACATTAATACCGCTGTAGTTTCCATCCAAGTAAGCGCAATGGACTTGCAATCCAGAGGTCACCGGTTCGATTTCATCTCCCAGTGTGCCCGTCGCATAAATCGAGACGCCACAGTTAGTAGGCCACATGTGGTGGGATAAAGTGTGGGAACTCCCACCTCTTCCAAGACATTTGGCCACCATAAAAGAGTAGGCCAAGAATACCCTATATAGGACCTCTCTGGAGCTTTCTCCTTCTGAGCCCCTTCTGCCAGCAAGAAATTGTGGGGCGTCACCTTTGAATTTTTTTGCTATAAGGTGAACACAGTTGTAGATAGAACCGGCCTCACCTCAAACGCCATCCCGTCACATTAACCTCTCTAATCCCTCACTTTAACCCCTGCACGCAGAGACAAGAGGGCGCTGCACACTGTGGACGGGATTGTGCAACATAACACGGAAAATTGTGGCCATGTTTGCATGCCTATTCTCACGGGCCCATAAAGAGGTATTAGTACGGTGCACATTGAAGCGTGAAAATCTGTCAAACAGCTGTTATTTGCTTAAACAGCCAGATCATGCCCACGTTTTGCAATTTTTTCGCCACTGCTCCAGGAAAAGGGAGAAAATATTTAGTTAGAGTCACGTTCGTGTTCAATGGGTAGATGGGTCAAGGTGCAGCCCTGCAATTGCTTGCTCACGCCACTGCTGGCAGAAGGGCTTCCACAAGAGTGAGCTGAAGAGGGCCCCTCTTGAGGAAATTTGGCCTACTCTTCCAAACTGGTGGGAGTACATACACTTTATTCCACCGGCCAATGCTATATCTACTGTATATATGAAGGGAATTGGTGGTTATGCCGATAAGCGACGTGTAATGTTGTCCTCACTGAAAGCCTACGAAAAATAATATGAATACCAGCTATTTGGCGAGGAACAACCTCACCGAGTCTGAGGACTCGTTTTGGTTTTCAGTTGAGTCCTGCATTGGGATGTTTGGCCACTTCCATGAGATGGAATATGTGCGATCTTTTGAATGCCAACAGAAAACCCACACGATGGGATGAAGCTCCAAAGTTCCAATACAGATAGATTCGATCTACCGAGAGAGAAAAAAAACACATGCAATCTATGTGGACTGAGCCCACTGATGTACTGTCATCTCCTAGTAATAATTGCCACTCATAGAGCCGCACTACCTATGACACCTGGCATGCTAAACTAAACTAGAAACTATTTTTTATTTTACCAGGTAAGGCCCACTGAGCTATGTATGGATTGCGAGCATAATTCGTTCCGGAAACGTATTTGTAATCCAAAGCACTCGTATATCAAAGCACTCGTATATCAGTTGTGATCACGTGACGCTCGGCAGACAAAGCGTATGCACGTACTACTCGTATTGCAAGACCTCGCTCGTTCATCAAATTAATATTTATTTTAAAAAATTGCTCGTCTTGCAAAACACTCGCAGACCAAGTTACTCGCAATCCAAGGTTTTACTGCAGTTATTTTTCAGAAATGGCTTATTGCGTGGACATTTCTAGCCGCCAAATACCCTAAACGCATTTTGCTTCTTATTGTGGAGGGAAAAACCGGAGCACCCGGAGAAAAATCCACCCAACCACCGGGAGCGAGACGTGCAAACTCCATATATACAGGGTTCAGGTTGGGATTGAAAACCCACAACCTCCTTCATACCAGGCAAGGTAGTTAACATATACCCTGCACGAGTGGTCCCCATCCAAGTACTCGCCAGGTTCAATTCTTCACAGGATTCTCAGATCCCCGAGTCATTGTGTGCAGACAACTCGGACGACTGCATGTGTGGCGGAACTAAATCTACAAGATATGACAAGTAATGCGTCCATAAAAGCAACAGAGAGTCTCTGTTTATTCCGGAGGAAGTTTTTGTTGTTGCTGTTCGTAATTTATTTGGCCGAGATATAATAATTGTTTGTTCTATAACGAAGATAGAGTACAAATGTGTTTATTCAAACTGATATGTTGCCGCAATATATTACGATATTGAAAAAAGTTAACGGAAAAAAAGTCGTGTAATTTTATTTATAACCAAGCACGCTTGTTCCAGCGTAGCTTCTGCCAAAAATTGGTCAGTAGATTACGGTTATATTTCTCTTCCATTTCACGTGTCAATGTCTTTTCACCAAATCTGAAAAAGTGGCACTACACTGTCATCGCTGACCTGAACAGGTATTTCAACACGTTTCCATAACATGTAACATAGTGCGATAAAAAAATAAGAGGGCCAGATCCTTTCCCAAACAAACCATTTCAAATTATTCTATGTACTTTGGGTTTATCAGGAGATTACCTGTGAAAACCAATGCCTTTGAATAAAGAGGCTGGCCACTTTACAGAGCCGTGTTCTGCGCACATGTGAAACTGGTGACGTCATTGCTGCATTGCTGAAGGTGGAGAGCAGTTGAAAAGATAAATCTCAGTCCACATGCAAACTGGAACCCCAAGAGTGAAAAAAAGTTTCTCTTTGTGAACGATTCAGCAAAAAAAACTATTATTTTGAGACGTAATATTGAAGCCATCACTTCTCCGGTGCAGTCGTGTTTTAGCGTACTGCATTTAAAACGCACTGCGGTTAATTTATGTTTTAATGAACACGAAATGTATAAGGTAATGTATTTGATATATATTCGGTGTTGACGAACTTTACAGAAGTACACATTGCAAATAAAACGTAAACCTTCGGAGCTGCAATGTTTCATTGATGCTCATACAGTACTTGATATAATAAGCCAAATCTTTACACGTAAATGTTGTTTTACCTGTATATGCACACGTCACCTGTATTAACAATGACGCGTAGTACGATTAAACTGTAATGACGAAACAATGTAACCGGGCGTTGTCATCACAAGAGCAGTTGTTTTTTGTATGTATGAGAATACAGGTTCTGTAAAAGCAAAGTTAAATTTCCAAGTGTGCACGTAGCATGCTCTTGAGCCAATCACACTTATAAAGGGCAATGTTTCATGAAGTTCAGTACAAGCGAGTCATTGTACCCATTTGTTAAATGGTTCCAGCTGGTTTTAGCTAATTCACATTTGTTTACCAACTTAGCTGGGTAAGCAGGCTGTACTGCAAGGCTTTCCTTCCGTTATTCTTTTTTTCCCACAACACTTTGCTGCGTTCGGTTCGTTTTTAAATCTTTCTGCTGCCAATGTTGCATTCCCTGCCAAGAAAAGCACACCCATTGAACCAAACCAGCTGCAACGGCTACCTCACGATCATGTGGGGGCACACAGGACTAACCGCTCTTTTGCGCGGATGTCAACGCTTGCGACGGCTCTATCGTGTATGCCCGAGGAGGACAATTCTCTCCTGGCATTGTGATGCACCGCAAGAAATAAACCGTAGCCTGAAAGGTCACCACAGATCAAAGAGGGCTTTTTAACCGGCTTCGTTGGGAAGTTGGGATTGTGGTCTGCGATGATGTGAACGCTAATGGACTCATTTATTTGTTGTGAAAACTTTTTGCTGTTGTTTGTGTTTTTTAGTTTTTTGTGCCATTTATTAACTTGCTTATTATTATTTTTTTCTCGGTGTTTTGGTTTTCAATTGCTTTGTCAGTGGCTGTATATGGGATTTGGCCCTTATATAAAATTAATGTACAGCATTATGGGATGCTATTAGCCTGAATGACGCTATATAAAATGAAATAATTAACATTATTATTACCCTGGAAACGTATTTATCCTAAAATAAATCTATGACCAAAGTGCCTGCACATTTTCACATACACTTTTCCTCAGTTCGGCTATACCGTATTTTCACAATATAGTTCAACATTTCAATCGAACAACTTATTTATTGAGCAAAAATACAACACTTGTATTTCATCACGTGGCTATATGAATTTCCTTCATTCACAATTTGACCACAATGCCCTGCAAAATGTTCCACATCACTCCCGGATGCCTAGCACACTGGCTTGTCTCATCCCGACACTTGTGATCAACCACCGCACTGCAGGCCAAAACATTTCTCTTTCTGCTTCTTCTGTCGAATGGATCGACTCCGAAATCCCCGCCCATCGTCTTTTTTGACAAGTTCTCACAACCTGGCTCGATTCAGGAAACGTATTAACTCTTATCTATGAGCATCTATGTCACCTTGTTTGTTGATCCATATTTGTTTTTTGGTGAGGCCATGTATTGGTTTAATGCCAAAATTCTTGTCATTAACCCTCCAACACCTGACTAGTTTGTCAGCTTTACAAACATTATTTATACGTGCCGATTTATTGATTTAATGCTGACCAATACAGCTGCTCAACGGTGGCTCAAAACATTTCATTGACGACATTTAACACCAATATACCGTGACGTTTCGCTCAAACTGCTTTCAGCAGTGATGGGCAACCCACACGAGTCAGTGGGCCACATTAGTGGCCCTCCTTGACATGGTGCTTGCGCACTAATCGTGACCCCAGGGAAAAGCCTAAACACACTTAGACCAGGCCGCCACGAGCGGCTCCACGGGATGGGTGGGACCCGCGGGCCACAAATTGCCCACCACCGGCATTGAGCTTCTTCATTTACTGCACCCGGCAATGGCATGAAATGGCATAAAACAACGTGGTCTAACCCACAAATATGGATCGTAATAATTGACTCGGGAATACATATTTTATAAATACCTTCTGTATTCATCTTCTTGGTTCTTTCGGTAAAGTCACGTAGAAGGGAAGTAATAAAATAATAAAAATAAAACATAATCTTTTTATTATTTTATTACTTCCCTTCTACGTGACTTTACCGAAAGAACCAAGAAGATGAATCCCTGCAGTCACGAAAGCTTTAAATCGAAACCTTCTGTATTTCTGGCCGCTTGGTGTTTCGGGCCTTTGGGCCTTTGCTCAGCAAAATAGAAACAAAATCATCTCTTTCTACTCTCTCGATGTATGCGTCCCCTATTGTTACAACATCTTGAGATGCGTGCAGATTTTGGACGGTCTATGAATGATGTCGTCACGATGGAATCCGTGAAGTGGGAGCGTGCGACGGATGGATGCTAAGTGTGCTTACTCACGAAGGCACGGCTTGCCTGGCAAAACAATCTGGAGGCAGCTGGAGAAATTTGAGACACGTGTGGTGGCAGATGCAAAGCGGGCATATTGGGCACTGGAGGCTACTCCTCCAGACACTGAGCAGATTCACGAGCGCCTTGCACCTGCGCATGCCGCCGTGGCAGCCTCTACAGGCCAACACAGGTGTGTGGCGCTCATTATGAAGCCCCCGACATTTTTCTCGTTGGAATAACTCTCACATATTTGCTATAACCGAATCGCAAGATGCTAATGTGCAAACAACTAAGAAGCCAAACGCTAGTACGAGGATTTTTTTTTTACTTTGGCAGTACATTTTGCCATCTGAATATTTCAATATATATGAAATTGGTTTGTGTAAAGTAGGATTGACATTCAGAACATTGACTTTCTTATTAAGAGATCCGTACTTGTATCAGAGCAGTGCTTCAAAGGATTCCAAGTTACTCAGAGCAGATGCGATCAATGTTTTCAATGTGCAGTTTATGACCGTATCTTAATTATCCTCACCTGGTGAAGAAATTTTTCTTTTTTTAAATCAAGTGCCGTATTTTTGTTGCTTTAGGAAAAGTGGGAAAAAATAAATAAAAAATCGACGGCGTGTTTCACCGCTTGCGCGCCTTCACGAGAGCCTCCTTTATTTCACCGTCCAGTTGCCCATCGTGGCCGTGCGTGGCGGGGTGCGTCTCGTGTTACCCTCGGCCGACACGGGCTCCGTTTTCCGCGAGCGGACGGTGACGGTGGCCGTCTTGGAGAGGTCGGTCCCCGTGCGCCACACGCGCACCTCCACGAAGCCGGCGCTCTCGTCCACGTGGTACTCGACCTCGCCGAAGTAAAATGACGGCTCTGCGATGGTCAACACACACGACACACAGCACAAAGATCCCGCCCCCTCTCCGTTAGAGCCTTAGTAGACGGTGGAGTGCAAGTGCTGCTCGCGAGCGGCAGCAACTATGAAGGGTCAGCACGGTACACGACCGGGGGTGGTGTAATGGCCAGCACCTCGCCCGGCCCGCCTTAGTCTCCCGAGTGGCGATGCTTACACATCGCAGCCAGGCACTCGTTGTTGAGGCTGAGTCGCCCTAAGGGAGGCTCCGGGACTGGTTTGGATAATTGCCAGTGGTGTTGGCCGTGAGTGGCAATTGAACTCGGGCCGCAGAGTTTGTAGCGCGGCGTGCTCACCGCTACAGCTCCACCAAACACGGACCACAAGACCAACCTTGTAACATCTCCTTGTTTAAGAGCCGGGGGGGGGGGAGGTATACAAAAACTCAAGGGGGTAATGACGGTCAATGGTAAACAATCATTAAACAAACTTGGGCATGAAACGCACAACGGAATAAGAATCGGTGTTATCTTTTTTTGTGATACACACACACACCGCATCGCCTATCGTGCGTTCTGCTGCAGCTCTCGTCACCGAACTGCCACCGCTGCTAAACATTGTGTACCACTTTTAGGCTGGGCCAACATAATATAGACCAAAAAAATAAAAAGGAGACAGGGGGCTCATAAGGACACGCTCACAACCCTTACGTAGCCGGGCGTTCCCGTGCAGTGAGCCAGTTTGCAGCGGGCTGATGCTTCGATTAGCGTCGCGAAGCGTTATTGCAGCGTGCCGCCTGCGACCAAAACCGCCCAGAATGCGCCCGATGTCGTGAGATCTCCTTGTGAGCTTGCGCGCGGATGAGGCTGCTGGATGGCTCTTGGGATGGATATGGCCACCAGTGCATGCCGTGCTGTTAAAGGCGTCTGCGGGGATGTTGCTACCTGGTGGTCAGCAGCAGAGGGCCGTGCGGCATAATCCACTGTTGTACTGTACTTCCTAGCTCCCCGTCTATTCATGACCTAAATAAGGCGTAAGGAGACCCTCATCCAGCAGTGGATTGACCATGGCTGCTGTTCTATTCATTCATTAGTTCATTACGATGACGACTAATTAACAGGCTTAATATTAAACATAACGCCTATTGCAAAATATGAAAAATCCATTTGTAAAGTAGGGTGAAGTAAATGCACCAATGTATTTGCAGAGTAAAACTGTAGCCCGATTAAGATAAAAATGCATGGCAGGCCCAAAGGAAGAAGGAAAAACATAATAATATTAATAATAAAACATGCTCCTTCTCGCATTGCGTTTTACCTTAATAAGCCATTCGTGGTTCATGACACGCGCAAAACTTACACTAACAAATCTCGATCCAGTGATTTTTTTTTAACTAAACAAGCAACCGTGGAGTCGCTCCTCATAAGGCAACAAGATCGGGGACAAGGAGGCGTCTGTCTGCCCGTAAACACGCGGGGCTAAAGCCCAGGCCGCCTCACCACACTCAGATCATGGGACGCGCTCGCTGGTTACCGCTTAAGGTTGTGGCGCACGGAGGAACACGTCAGCTGCTGTTGAAACATCAGCTGACGTAGATGCGCAAACGGGGCTTTGTTGTTTTTTTTACGATAAGCAGGCACTCGAGGCTTTCACTCTCCAGAACGGGACACCGTATTCTCCGGATCATGACGCACTTTTTCCTCCGGTATTTTAAAACAAAAGTTGAGGGTGCGCGTCTCATGACCCAGTAGGTCTGTGCATGTGAGTGTGACGGGATTTATAAAGTGTAGCTTCATTGACACCGTGGCACAAGTTTGGGGTGAGGCTTACTTTCAATGTATCTTGTAATCTGGAGTATACGGTCACAGAAGCAGCGATGAATAAAGTCTCATGCCAAATTGTTTAGAGTGTTTAGAATTGTTTTCATTCAGGGCGCAACGTTGTCTCAATTTTAGAAATACGGCAGCAGAAAATTGGTTCAGAGACGCCGAGTTATGGGGGAACGTGGTTAGAACGAACCGCAATGTCTCGCTGTATCGGTACAACGGTGGACAGCTTTATGTTTTCGTGCTGCCGGTTTATTTCAGAACGGCGTGAAATTGTGGATGCGAGTGGCTGGAGTTAAGCACCACTTCAGGCTGCCGCTGCCATCGAGGTTGTTAAAAAGCCAAATGGAAACGTTTGAAAACGGATCTGTTGTCGCGTCTTCTGAAGTAAAAAAAAAATGCAATTGGTGATTGTGTACGGTTGTAATGGGCCAGCTAGTGGAAATTTGCTGCTGAGAATATCCAACACCTTTGGCTTAAGGTGCAGTTGAGTTTTGTGACCTCTAAGTATGAAGGAATCTACTCGTAAACGTCAAGGAAGCTCCAGACCACGACAAACACTAAATATATGGGTCGCATAACAAGTAATTCAACCGCGCTTTGAAAACCCTTTAAAATGCATTGCTTTATGGTCCGCTCTGTAGAATTCTCACGGCTTCATTGTGGAATTTGAGCTCGCCTCTGTTGTAACGAAACACGAAGAAGAAATAACTAAAGAAAATAAACTGGAAGAGACAGCATATAACTATGGCATTTACTAAATGAAGATCGAGATCATAATGATGAAATTATTATTAGAGAGGTGAATGAGAGCACTTTTGGCACATTGAATTGGAATATAAAGAGCTATATTACAAATGTGCCTGAATAAGAAATATTTAAATCGTTGAATTAAACCCACGAAGAAATATGGTTCATAAAGAGGGACACTGTAAAAGAGAATGAAAGAAAATCCAAAAAGTGTGCAAAGAAGCATGGAGAGATAAGCGCAGTTGGAAGAAGAACACATGATCAGGGAATAAACCGAATTTATTGACATCATATTTACCGTTCAGGGAAGTCAGTGGGTTGGGCAGGACAAACTGCTCGTGGAGATAATAGCCAATGGCAGCCACCGCTAAGATGGATAGGATGACCATCGCAAAGAAAGAGCGATAAGATCCGCTCACGTGCGGGAATTGGATGGATTGTGGCTTTGCAGGACCACGAGGGATGGTGACAGCGAGGTGAGGCCTTCGCTCCAGTCGTGGATGGATCATTAACAACGACGTTGACGATGATGATGGTGGTCAAGGGACCGTTCTGCTGTAGAATATTACCCAAACAACACCTCCCGCAAAAATTTTTAGCGCAACGACGGCACAAGAACTTGGGCTCGACTAAAAAATTATGCAAGATACAAGCTGAGCAACGCGATGCCTGACAGGTTCGTGTCTGCGCGAGTGTCAGCAAAGGTGTTAACGGCGCTCCAGCTATCCGATGGTATTCTAATGACAACAACAACAATATTTTTCAAACAGAATATTTCACCGTTACATTTATGGTATCCTGCTTTGGAGAAGGAGGCAGGCAAGGAGCCTCAGCTCGAGTGCGAGGGTGGCGATTAACGATAAGCATGTCGCCCCCAGCTGTGAAGTCAGGCCTCCGCTGTGCGGAAATTCAGGCATTGCTCGTGAGCGGCGGAAAGACCTCGGAGGGCTGGATGCGATTCCAGTATTCAAATTGTGTTTCGATTGCCGAAATCAGTCGTGTTATGACACATCGTGGAATTTGGTGCAGCCGTGCATTGCAGTACTAGTCCACTACTGTAGGAGGCAATGCAATGTAGAAGAAACAGCCAAGCGCCCAGAGCATTTGTATGAATAAGGACTAGATTCTCCAGATTAAAATACACTAATTTATCCCCCCCCCCCAACTCTCCCCCCGTATTTTTTAAGTAAAAGTTAGGGGTACGTTTTATAATTGACATAAGACATTGCCTTCCGGAAGAATTGTTTTTAAATATAGTTGTTCACAATCATTGCTCGTTCTCAATTGCATTGCTGAATATTACCACTGACAGGTTGGTAATGTATTGCATTCATCTTCTGGCAGATGGCTCTCGATTGTACGGTATTCTCATGATTATGTATGACACTATTTTTCTCAGCAAAATTACCACGAAGTTTGGGATACATCTTACTGTCGCGAGTGTCTTATAATCTAGAGAATATGGTAACAAAAACGAGTAAATTAACAAATTAATGAATACTATGTCAATGGTAAAAAAAAACATCTACAGAACAAGGTGAAGTACCTAATTTTTTGGGACAATTTTTTTTCTAATAGCTATGTTTGCTGAGCGAATTGTTCTCAAAATTATATTGAAAAAAATACTTTGCCTATTGAATGGCACAAGCCTCAATTATACAAATTCAGCATTCTCTCCTCAGATGGCTGGAAATAGTCTAAGTGCATGGGTACACAATCCTCATTCAAAGCCATGTCACAGACGAAAAAACATAGTTCATGGCATTAACTCCAGTTTCCGACAAAATACAGCGTTGTTCTTTGTAGCTATTTTATAGTCCATAAGTGATACACTAACCTATTTATCTGAGCACCCACATTTTATAATGTGTGCATGCGCTAAACCACCATGCAACAGACAACAGCAATAAATAATACATTTCAACACGAACCAGAGCTCTGTTTGTAAAGCGTTGTCAGGATAAATGTTTTCCGTTGGCTTCCATCTCGACTTTTACACAAGTAACATTGTGCAGCGCTGATAATTAATATTCCCGAATCCCGGATCTCTCACTTTTCTTCCCATGGGTAACTTCAGTATTAAATCGTGCGGGCGTTGTCATATCGGTGAAATCCTCTGCTCAAGCGCAATGCTCCGTATCTGCGCGTTTTTTTTGTTGTTGCAGTATTTCTGCAAATGTAGGTAATTTCTTGAAATCATGTGCAGTCAAACGCTGCGTGGCCATGGCTAACATCCCTGGTGAGTGATGTCTCAGCCGCTACTGATCCTTAATCAGCCTGCACTGACCAGTGTGGTGATGTATCGTCCAGCAACCCACATGGCTGGAGAGGCCCTCTTCCAACAGTGGATTGACAATGGCCTATAAATTATCACTTAATTACAATAACAACCCATTCCAGTTGCTGTAAATCCAGTGCATAGAATGAGATAGCAAGAAAAGTGAATAAATCTAGGAGTACAATTCTAATACTTCGACCGTGCATAACACTATGGGATGAATAGAATGCAAACAAAAATATTACAAATAAGGGATAAAATCACACCAAGCTGTATATTAGCTCATTTAGTAGAGCGGTGTACACATTTCACTACGTAGACGGGACTGATAGGATGCAACCATGGTGTGATGGTTAGCAAGGAGGAGCACTTGTAATTCAGAGGTCACCAGTTTCGATTCGATCCCCCAGTGCAGCAGCTAAACAATGACGATGCTTCTTACATTTCAACCTCCCCCGGTCTCTGTCCACGCAGCAGTATAAATGGGTTCAACAGTCGATTGGCAGGTCACGTGTTCTGGGGTAGATATGGCAACACACCTATCTCTTCCATGACACTCATGGATGCATGTTGAACTTCTTTCGCACCGCACGTAGCCAACCGTGCTCATCGGAGGTGCGGGGGAAGGACAACAAACTCAACACAAAAAGCAGTTCCAAAGTGACATCTGCTCAATTTGAAAAAGTTGACCAAATACCCTCCACAGGGGCTCTTTAAAGGCCCTGTGTTGAAGGCTGTTCCACTACCAGTGGGGTAAGCAAGAACTTGCAGGGCGGCACCTTTACCATTGCCCTACGTGGGGATTTCGATTTAAAGCTTTCGTGACTGCAGGGATTCATCTTCTTGGTTCTTTCGGTAAAGTCACGTGGAAGGGAAGTAAAACATTTAATATGTTTTATTATGTTTTATTATTTTTATTATTGTATTACTTCCCTTCTACGTGACTTTACCGAAAGAACCAAGAAGATGAATCTACGTGGGGATTCTCAATCTAAATACCGTCAGCGAGATTTAAAGTGCCACATTATCTGCATTCACACCTGCGCGCCTCACACTGGGACTGTCAGGCGAGGCACGTGTGTGTAATTAACGAAGGAATTCTGCTTTGGCTTTTATCATCCATGCACCCCTTGTGAATCCATTCCTGATTTTTTTTCTTTCCCATTTTTTTTTGTTCAATGCGAGTTAGACAGATGGATATTTTAGTGCAAAGGCATCACGAAAATGTTCACGTTTCCAAAAATATATATATTAAAAAAATATCCAAAGCACAACGGAAAATAATTTAAGCCTGCAACTGTTTCATGGGATTTTTTTGTGCGGTCGTGCTGTATGGGTCTCCGATGTGTTTTTGGCGTCGTTTGGGAACGTCTGCTGCTTCGCGATGAAGTTAATTTCGGAATTGAATTCAGCACACTGAAGAAGCTCCCAGCATGCCGAGCGAAACGTCGGACGTCATGCCAAAGAACAACTGCCACGTGCTTTTGCGAAACCGCTCGCAACGTCGTAAAAATGTAAACGGTGAGCCTTCTCTAAATACTGGATTATTATCATCATCATCACCGTAGAAATGTAATACAAATTTTCACATATGGTCATGCACGCTAACGGGATATTCCTTTCCTGACCGGGGGCTGGAATCTTGCGCGTGCTCCTGCGGTGCTGTCACGGGAGCGAAATAGAAGTCCACCGACGCTAAAGTGGTCCGCGGCTGTGACGGATTTAAACAGTTCCAATATTTGCACAAAGAAGTAACTGCTGGGATTGCTCTCGGCTTTCACCGGCTTTCACCGTGATACCCGTGCGCACAGCCCTCACTGCCATAGCAACCCGCCTCTATTTGCCCCAAATAACGCGAAACGGACGTGAGTTTGGCTCACGGGAGGGCAGGCAGGCAGGCAGACCAGCCAGCCAGCCAGCCCACTGTATGCCCGAACATATAGACGGTGAGATCCCGTGCCATCTTTCTGTCTGCGTAGTCTCGGGGAAGAAGAATGCGAATGTAATGCCAAGACACGAGCCAGTTGCTGTTTGGTCGTCAAAATAAATAAGGGCTGTTATGATTCTCAGTTTGTGGTCGCTATCCTCCGCTTCTTTATCCGTGCATCTCCAAATTGCTATGGATTATACATTTACACTTACGTACCTGTGCATTTATGTCTCTCCTATTGTGCGAGATCAACACTCCACGGCTCATTATACACATTTTGCTGTCTATTACCGCATGTCATCATTTCGCATTTTATTTATAGTACGTATTTATATTACATTGCCATAGTTACACAAGGAGACACACAAAGGCAGCCAAGCACGACGATTGTGACATGGCGTGCTTAAGAACATTGACGCTTTGCAGTGATGTTTGGTGTTCGATAATTATTATAATAATTATTAGTCCTGTAACTCTCCATCCCCATCGTGATATTCGAGGAACGATAAAAATTCGAGGTCACAATTCAAGAATCAATTTTTCTTTTCCCTCTATTATGGGGAATGAAGCAGCCTATAGTGGCAGTAGGGGATACGTGAACCAATTATAGTCCAGTACATACAAGGCATCAACAACATCATCATCATTATCAGCCACAGTCCATCCACTGCTGGAAGAAGGCCTCCCCAAACTGCTGCCATCCCATGATATAGACCAGATATATAAATAAAATAGAATCAATTCTTACAGAAAAAAAATCTATATTGTTCTGTGTCACGAGCAATAAACATGCTTAACCGATTAAACCACATCACCCCTAACGATAATATGATTTGGGAAGCGACACTTCCAAAACGGAAAACGCACCTGCCAACTTGCTTTTATGTCATTTTTAATGCACGTGGACAATGTGATGCATTTTTTGTATTTCCTTGAGCAAATATGCGCATTCCTTCGTACTGACATTTCTATAAAATACCAACACGGAGACCCGGAACGCCGTCTCCTCCACCGGCTTATGAGATCTCGTGAGCGTCAATCGCAGCACAAGCAAATGCCAACATTTGCTAATCGAATCTCGCAAAGTCGCCTAGGCGATGATATTGGGAGCTTTTTTTTTCCTGCGATAAGCGAATGTAAATATTTACGGGTGATGTGCGGGTTACCAGGGTGAGTAAAAGGGGTCAGAAAAAATGAACTTCGGGCAAATTAATCATCATCAGTCCCCTAACCCGCATGGGCCGTGGGGGCACACCATCTTTCTCCACCTCTTGCCGCGGCGGTCTTTTTGCGATCCGCACGGAACCCGCTTGCTCATCTCCCCCATCCGAATGACATCGTCAGCATTTTTGCAAAGATGGTTTTAAAACGAATGCATGTTTCGGTCTCCGCTGTCGTAGACAGAGAGAGGGCTCGCACTTGGACGGCTGATGGCAGTCCGATCGCGACCTTGCTTCAATGACCGCTTATCATCGAGTTTTTGCCCCAGGGTTAACATTCTGCAGGAGAATGAGTAAAAGGTGCCTGGGAATTTTTATTTTAATCACGTGATTTGAGTTTCTGCCCTGCATGTTAACCTGGAAGACATAACAGTGTGGTTCAACGTCATCATCAGCTATGTTACCTAACACATGGGTTTTTTATTCTTATAGTGCCATGCAAGGGTTTCAGGATGAAAGTCACAGAGATGAATGTCCGATGTATTCTTTTTCCACTGTAATTGTTTCCCCCCATGTGAACTATTTACGTGAACAAGTGAACGTAGCTTTGAAGAGGTAATAGTTAAATATCAAATGCCCTTATGAAGATGACTGCCCAAAGAGAAAAGGGAAAATGCGATACAATTGTAAGCTGTCCTTTTGGCATGCTGCAACATGCCTCGGACTTCCTGGAATGTGACTTTGTTCAAATTCGCGTGCAAAGTCCCTGACACGAAAAAATATATATGTGTGCCAGCGTTATGCTCTGAAAACTACAGGCTTAGTGAAGCAAAAGCCACCCACTTGTAGCTTTGTCCAATGAACGTGAAGTAGCAGCATCTACATTTCTTTGAATACAGGGCCTCTTTCACTCGTTGCAATTATCCACCGTGGATTCGACCAGCCTTGCGGTGTCATTTGTTAAAGGACAAAACTAGAAAATCCAAATAATAATTACTACAATACACAGCTCTTTATCAATACACTTCTCAATGAAGATAAGCCGATACCGTGTTTTGTCATGGGGGTTGTTTGCTGAAAGGTCACCACGCTGATTCGCGTGGGTTCAAGGGGATGCCTAAGCGGGGGGGGGGGGGGACCCGTTCAGATATCACTCACCACTGACAGGAGCCATGGCCGTGATTTGCACTCAGACACCGGGTTCGCAGCGCGATGTGCTGGCCACCGCATGACCACTCCGGCCAACCATTACCTAACTATGCAGAACATCCTAGCCAAGACCATTAGCAGAGCTCTTGACACAGAGAGCCTGGTACCTATAGATGTAGCGTGCCAACGTTATTTTGTCGATTCTATTTTTACACGAGACGTAGTCCCAAGCAGGGGCGTGAAGAATGCGTGCTCATTACGAAAGCGTAATTAAATGTTACGGTAGACATTTGAAAGCGTCGCGCGGGGCTTTCCAAAGTTCATCCTCATCGGCATGTCTGTCACTGGGGTTTTAAAAAGGGAGGAGAACGGTCGGCAAAAAATATTGTCGCCACTTTTGCCAAGGGGCTAACGGACAGATGCGGGTATGAGAGGGCTGTCGAGGGGAGGCAGTTGTACGTGGGATACGCACGTGCCCTCTGCTCCTCATTATTGCTTACCGTTCCGAAAATAGGGGGGCCCATTTGCATCATACCAACGATTGAACGTGTTGCCATTGGTGGCACAGACCGACAACGATGATAATCGTTGGCACTGAATTTTTTAAAGAACAAAAAATATATCTACACGTTAAATCACCTGCTCTTTCTGGTAACGACGCTCTGTCGGCGCAGGGCCAGGAGGCATAACAGCTCGTTAAAAACTTTAAAGTTGGAAATGAAACTTTAGAATGTACGGCCTTAGAAACACCGCCCCACCCCCCGCCTCTCTGTCTTTATTGTCTCAGAGCCTCAAATAGTAAAGTACGACATTCAACTGCAAGTGAGTCCATCTATCTTCTATAACAAACGGCCATTGCGTGAAACATCAGCCTATCATATAGTTATCGGTTATAATGCAACTGCATGAGGAGGAGAAGGAGGAGGACTCCTGTCCTCCCTTACGTGAGTCAACGTCATGCCGCAAAGTTGACCTCGAGAGCATTCAAAGCCAGCTTTTTTGCTGTTTGAGGGCTTTGATCAATCCACTGCATCCTCCAACACGCCACGATACGGTGAGGCTGATGGCGAGGGTCAGACCTTCCGTGTGCGCCCATGTCACCAGCCGTACGCCGCTGCCGATGGCGCTGTACATTGTCGTGGTCTGAAGCAAGAGCTGGAGAGGATAAACCCTCTTCGACAGTCGTCGCATCTTGAGAAAAATAAACACGAGCTATCAAGACATATGGAGACCCACTAATGGCTTCTGTCAGCATGCACAGAGAGAGACGGGGCACGTTCGCTGAGGCTTTCTGTTTGCGTGTGACCGTCAATGTACCCCCTTGATGCTCTAACATTTAAAAACAGTGAAATAACAAACGCTAAAAGGTCGATCATTTAACAGCACCCCCAGAAAGCATAGCGTTCACGAAGAAAAGCACGCAAATAAGCAATTCTGATTTAAACATATTTACCTTCCTATATCGGTATGCAGAAGGAGTAAACATTGTTTACAAAGTGAAACGTGCCCAAAGTCTAATGGAGTACAGCGCCGTATGTATTTTACTTTTCAGTGTTTGGTCTTGGGATTTATTGTACCCATAACGGCCTCGAGTTTGCTTCTCCTGCGAGTTCCTATTCTGAGCAAGGCTGGTGAAGTAGGAATCAGACCATTTCAGGCTGCTGCGTTCAAAGTCATTTCCTTCTGCTATCCGTCCCACCCTCGTCTGATAAACTCGCGTCAAAGGAGGGGGGGGGGGTGCTTTCGAGTCCTTTGCGTGTGCTGTGGTCAAGTGCCGGTTTTTTTTGCATGCCCCATTGTCACCTTTTGTAAACCCCCCCCCTCCCTTGTCAAGTGACATTTTGCTGTCACGCGATTTTTTTTTCAATGTAACCGGCATTATGACCTCCCTCCGCCTTTATTTCGTGCAAAGCAGCGGAAGAGCCAAAAACGGTCACGCAGATATAACTTTCCTTTCTAACAACCTCCTGCCAAGTTAAAAGTGAGTTGCTGCATCGGCAACTGCCGTCCGAAATAAGTAGATTTTTTTTCTTCCAAACCGTCTATTGTGCAACAAGATTTATTGGTGGTTGATGGGGAGTAGACTGGGCTTCTGGCAACGTTTCTGATGCACGAAAGGAAACTGAAATGAAACTATTGCCACCCACCAAACGGTGAACCTTCCCAAAAAAAAAACATCAGCAGAGGTTTTTTTTTGGAGTTAAAAAGAAAAGTCTTACGCGAAACTATACGATATGCGTGATTGGAATCTTGATTGCAGTGCTTACACTGGAAGTTGCTAACAATGCGTGGCTCGTGAAATGTGATTGCTGGCTTAGGTTACTAAAGTAAACATCTTTATATTTGGCTATCTCTGCCACGCTTGACCACCGCCAGCACTTTCTGCATTTGCCAATGCCCGTGTCCTGCCTCTGTCCAAGAAAATCACACTTGAGACATTTAACATTTGCACAGGTTGGCTAATGTGAGACACTTGAACCCAACGGTGAACTGGGCCAAAGCTTTTTTTTTTGCATTTTTTTTTGTCGTGAAGCAGAAAATATTTAAATATCGTTCATACCATTTAAAAAGGCCATTAGATTGGCACAATACAACTTAAAACATTTTACGAATAATCCAATTTTTTTTTATAAATCTGAATACACCGTGGTGGAGAGGTTGATTAATGATCACACTGCGCAATGAACCTGATGTCTTGAGTTTGATTCGCAGCCATGGCTAACATCAGTGGTGAGCAAAATCCAAATGGGTCCTGGATGTACCCTTCACCAAATCCAACCCCTGTAAATAATCAGTCATTATTATTAGTATTTAATTATTGCAGTTAATTATTAAAGGCCATAATATTCATAATGATACGGTGTATGTGCCCACTACTGGGTTTAAGAGGAATTTTTTGTTACTTTCTTCAGAGTATGATGCTTGTTGGCCATGTTTAATTAAAACTATTCTACACTCATTTTTCATTTACCACGCAAGGCCCACTGAGCTGTATAGCTCCTTTTCAGAAGTGACCTGGCCACAAATAATGATAGCTGGACGAAGTGGCTTCTCGTGTAGAAATTTATAGCAGCCAAATGCTCTAAACACAGGTTTCTAAATTTGGAGGGAAAAACTGGAGGACCCGCAGAAAAATACACGTGACCATGGGGAGAACATGCAAACTCAAAATATACAGGTGTAAGCGTGGGGATAAAAAGCATGCCCTCCCGCATACCAGGCGAGGTAGTTAACATCTCGCACTCATGGTGAGTCATAAACTCAACGTAGGTCACCCTGAGTTACAGAATCAGTGGCCATGGCAGAGGACAACGTTCCATCATCGTCCCGACGCTGAATCGCGGAGGAAATGAAACCCCACGTGCATATCGATACATTGCTGGAAGAAGACCTCCCCCATGCCATATTGTTTGTGTGGGTTAAATGGCCATACTTCACCACGCTGGCGAGTACAGGTTGCTAAAGGCGGCCAAAAAGTGCTTAATTTTCTGCAATATCTGCACAGGTTGGCGATTCGCGAAGTAAATAATTATTCTTTCCCTATGAGACCTCCTATACCAGTGGCAAAATATAGTAATAGGTTTTTACCCTTTCAACTAGTACAAAAACTGACACCTTTATACAAGGCATCATGTTTGCAATAACCGAAAACACAAGCAGTCAAAATGCAAACAAAAAGAAACAACTCTGATGATGATAATGATATGCACTGTCCTTGAAGTTGATTAGTCCACACACGAGACAGCTTTTCTTAGAGCCTAGTCTCCATTGGTGTTGGACCAGATGACGCCAAAAGGCAAACATGATGCCTTGTATAAAGGTGTCAGTTTTTGTACCAGTTGAAAGGGTAAAAACCTATTACTATACTTTCCCTGTTTATTTGAAGATAGACATCACCCAGAGGTGTTCATAAGGCAGCATGACATGCATCCTATTATAATCCGTGGTAAATTCGTGTTGTGTGCGGTAAATCTATTGTGGATAATATATTCGTGTTCATCCGCAATTCGTTTCGTGGACAGGACTCACGCATAGTTGGTAGATAATGGTAGATCTACCTATTGTGGTATTCTACTGTAAAAGCGACATGCTGTATTAACACAACATTGACGCCATTGCCTTGCGGTTATGGACGCCTGCGTACACGTAATGCCACTAAAACGCCGCCGAGAAAATAGGAAGGCATTGTCGTCTGTTTATCTTAGATAGCTGTCGCATTATGAATGTTTTGGGTATGACTCAAAAGTGTGCAAATATCTCCCAAGTTAAATACACCCTGGGTTTTAAATTCCAACCGCAAGGAAACTTGTATACGACTCGTCTGCCAGGAGCAGACTCTGGTGAGCGGTGTTTAGATCGGAGAGTTTACAAGCAACGGGGGGGGGGGGGGGGCAGGGTAACACAACATGGTTGCATAGTTGTGCTTTCAAAAAACCTCCGAGAAGTAAAATTGGTAGGTGAGCATTCCGCACGAGAGCATTTCTCCTTCAGTTTCAAAACCGAAGGAGGTTGTCAAACCTGCACACGGCCTGCGCTTCAGCGAGCCAAAGACGAGTGGGTGGGGAGCCCCACAGGAGTGAGATCATCGTAGCAAAACGTGGAGGATTTTTCCTCGTGAATTCCTGTGTGCCATTGCCATCAAAACAGTGAACCGGTTGACATTTGGCCAAGTGTAATTACAAGGGGAAGAAGCTCACCGTGGATTGTTTCAAAGAAAAGTTTTTTACATCTAGGTTTAATTTTTTTAAATAAAGGATAAATAAAAAATTAACCCGTAAAAACAAAGTTTTTCACTATAAATCCTTTATATGCGTGGCGGCTAGAGTCCTCTCGTCCTCTGGCTTGAGATGACTGCCACCTATGGGTCAGATGATTGCCTGCCACCATTAAGCAATTGGTAATTAAATATAAAAAAAATTGCCTAAAAAGTGTAAAATTTTGGAAAAAAATTCTCACGAAAATAAATTGTCACGCACAACCAGTTTGTTGTGCAAAATGTCAGCTCGATTGGATCACGGGAAGTGGGTTAAAAAACGACCGCAATATTTGCACGGTCGTAAGCACGCAAGCAAGCAAGCAAGTGAACTTAATATAAAGGATTTAAAAAGATGTGCGCGTCGTACGAGAATGTTCGATGTGAAGTTGCAAAACAAGAGATTAAACTGCAGCAGATATCAGCTGTATTACAATTTCTTGAACGACACGTAATGAGAACCTGCATTCACACTTGTAAGTTGTGAGCATACATTGCATCACAAACGACTGGAGTGATTCCAGACCTGCGGGTACTCCCCTATTTGAGAGAATTAAACCAGTTTTGTTTTCCTTTCACAAGCTCAACATTTGTTTACGTTACATTTCCACCGAGCAAGCGAGTTCAAAGTTCACCAGTAAAGCACAGGGCTGGTCAGTGGGAGTTCAGACAGCGCCGCCGTCGACTTTAATTCCTGGGCTTGGTCATTGAATTAATGAAAATGCGAATCCACTTTCTTTGACCATCCAAGCGTTGCACTTTGTTTTTCCACACAAGGGCAGGGATACGGAAGCCCCTAAAGCACCAATCGCCCCAGCCCCGTCATGGCTTCCAAGACAAACACCGAAGAAAGAACACGCAACATATACACGGCCGCTTTCCTGCAGCAGCCCGCCTCGACATTAAATTTATTGCAGTGGCATAGAGGAATGTTCAGCAGTGCGGTGGTGCACGAAGGTACAAAACAGGAACCTTTAAATAAATATATTTTTCTGAGCGATATGAAAATCTCATTGCCTGTTTTTTTGTTCACACTGGCACACAATGGGCCCCGTCGTGTAAACAGCCTAATGCGGGGGGTCTTAAAAATCAATCCGCCTTTTTCATTCGTCACGTGCCAAAATTTAGTTAATCGGGGGCGTGGGGGGGTGGGGGGAAGTGCGATTTTAATCAGCGAAACGGCGATACCCGGCGGTGCGCGTTATCAGTGGGCCACCCAGCAACTCACAAGAACAGCAGGGGTGGCATTCGTGCGGGGAAGATCAATGATTGTTTTATTACCCCGAAATGTTTTGACGTGCACGGAAGGGCATCGTTTGACATGCAATAACCTTCATGCCAACCGTTGCCGGTTTCCACGTCTGTCAGTAAATTTGGTTCATGCAAAAAGGTGTTTTTCTTCCTTTCCCTATTGTTCGTATACATACATTGAAATCTAGCTTCGCTTTACAATAGAAATGACTGCTCGGCTGGACGCATTGGGCTGCGCAAGGTCACAAAGCCTCGAGACTGAGAACCATCACCTATCATTATTATTATTTTACAAAGAGTCTTACGTTGCTTTGTCGAATGCACACCACTGTATCATGCCCGACCTCTGTGGGTGGTTGTGTTTGCTGATTGCAGCCTATTAACCTCGGTGCACTATACATCATACGTGTTAGGTCACATTTGTATTTCGTTTGCTTCAAGTTCATTGAAACAGTCACCCCTTTAAGGCAATAATGTGGAGTCAATACAGGAAGAGTGAGTTTCAAATTAAGCCTATAATGACTTCATTGTATTTGTCTCAGAGGATTTGAATGCCCTTCTAATAAACAAAAAGTTGTTAATCCACTGTTGGTAGAAGACCTCCCTATGCCATGCAAGTCACGGGGTTAGATTGACCATACTTCACCACGCTGGTCAATGCGGTTTGACAAGGCAGGGGAGGACAGGAATGGTGCCGATATCACTCGCCACTGATGTGAGCCGTGGCCAGGGATCGATCTCACGTTGTGAGGTTTACAGCGCAGTGCATTCAACATTGCTTCACCGCTCCCTAAAATAACAGTTAACTATAAATAAGCAAAAGCTTCATTTTTTACACTATCTAACATTTGTGCTTATTAATTTAGTCACACCAGAAACTACGCAAGTAATTTATTTTCAAATGGTGTAATTACTTTGACTTTTTTACATCCGGTAGCCTGTGAGAGGTTCTCGGCTCCAATGGTAGAATGTGGTTTCTATTTTAATTCCCTTGCCCCAGGTCATTGTAACCTTGCGAGCATGCCAGGGCTGAGTGGAAAGTCTGCAGCCACTTGGTACAACAAGATAAAGCCCAGAGGCGATTACATACATCTTTTTCTACCTGACGTTCAAATTTAGTTTCTTTCATTCATGTATTGCAAGTGACTGCATTCGTTGATTTAAAAAAAATTGGTTATAACTTCAGCGCATCACTATCCTATTTCCTTAAGAGACGTTGTCACTTCTGAGCCCTGTGTTCGTATTATACTCAAGAATTAAATCAAATCAACCAGCTGCCTTGGGTATGTCTCCTCCATTAAGCCGTATCACACCTTTTCCAAGAGCTTATACTCAAGTGGGCAAATTCCTCATTATCTGTAGCCCGACATAGCTTCAGCATTAGCCAGGAAGCAGCTGTGAATAGCTCTCTTTAGTGAGCGATGAAAAAACATATTCTCCAACTCTGCGGACCAAATGTCATCATGATCACCATCAGCGCCCCATCACGTTTGGATAAACTATCTACCAGTGATCGAAACGCCACAAATAACAACGTCACAATTTGAAAACGCTTTTAAACTATTGTAAAATGTGCTTAAAGTATGCATTTTACTTGTGGAGTAAAACCGTATTCGATTTGTTATTTTTTTTTGTATAACGTACTAAGAAAACGATCCCCTGTAGAGCCTTGACAGACTGTTGGGGCAAGTGCTGTTAGCGAGCAGCACCTATGGAGGCCGACACAGCACTCGAGCGGGCGGGTCGCCAGCACCACGCCCGAGCGGCGATGGTTACAAACCGTACCAAGTATTCAATTGAGGCCCCAGGACCTTGTTCAGATAATTGTCACTGGTGTTGGCCGTGAGCGAACAACACAAATGCGGGTCGCGGGTTTCATAGCACGGCGCAATATCCGCTGCACTACCACCCCCCGGCATTATGCACACACATTACACCTCGTCATCTACGAATACAATGCTTGTGCAAATGTAAGTTCATATATGAACTTAGAAAGTTAAAGGTACTGCCAGCCCTCTCGCCTGCAATTATTTTCTCAACCCACTACTCGTGGAAGGACCTTCACTATTTTTGTTTTGCCAGGTAAGGCCCACTGAGCAAAATATCTCTATTTCAGCCCATAAATGATAGCTCAACGAAGTGGCTTATCACGTGGAAATTTATAACAGCCAAGTACTTTAAACGCATGCCTCTAAATGTGGAGGGGAAAACCGGAGGACCCGGAGAAAAATCTACGCGACCACGGGGAGAACATGCAAGCTCCAAATTTACAGGCGTCAGGATGGGGATCGAACCCACGACCTCCTCCTGTACACGAGGCGAGGTGGTTAACATCTCGCCACTGCGGTGCCCCACTCAAGGGGAGCTTAAGAGAGCCACTCAGAATGGTACTTGACCTACTCATACACACTACTTACACGCGACCCACCGATCATCTACCAGTGGTGTAACAAATTTACACCGCTGAGTGGAAAGAGGTGGGGAGACTTAAGGAACTGGGCCGTCTTTTCCTCTGTCGTGCCGGACGATGTGATGAAATCGGCGACTTGTGTTCTGCAAGCCTGCTGTGCTAACCGTTGCACCAGAGTATAATCCCATGTAAATATATTCAAACATTAAGAATGATTCGTGTGACACGTACTCTTTAGATGCTATCACCATTTATATGCTAATGTTGCCATAAACCAGGTCAAGAGGCAAAGATTTAACAATTTCTGCATTGCTGTGTTATCAACATCGTGCCATTTCACATTGCAGCATGGCCCTACGAGATGACACTGTCGAGCTAGCTAGTCTTTCGAGTCTCTTTAATCAGCCTCTTGTACCACAACTGCAAGAATCGGTACTTTCATCATGCCTAGACAGCGGCTTGTTGTGACTACGACTGGGACTCGAGCTCTCAAATCTGGGCTGGCCTTAATTAAAAGAGAATGCATAATACGATGGATTTCTCATGGTGGCACTGGCAACACATTGGAAGTGAGGACCTGGTTGCATCATTGTGGATTAGAGATTCAACTTGTCCATCCACTGCCAAGAGATGGTCTCCCCATGCTCCACAGGTCATGGGGGTTGTTTGAATGAAGTCCCCCCGTTTGGGTCGAGAGGCTGGTGGAAGTGACATCAGAACATGTTCTGTCACACCATCTTCTGAGACCATTTTCTAACACCTGGTAGTGCGCTGCCCGCTGAAAGAACTCAGCATTTACACTTTCTTCATCTCTCAACATGCCACCGATCTCACAATTGCAATATAATTCGAGGGAAAAAAATAACAACAAAAAAACCCGTCCTTTCATTTCTCCAGCATCACAAAACCGTAACCACTCACAATCGTGAGCAATGCACTGTCTAAATTTTGATTTAAAGCTTTCGTGACTGTAGGGATTCATATTCTTGGTTCTTTCTGTAAAGTCAGGTAGAAAGGAAATAATAAAATAAAATATTAAACAATACAAATCTCACGACGTTTCGACTGCAACACAAGCAATCATCATCAGGTGTGAAATCCACAGAAAAAAAATATTGCTGTGGATTTCACACCTGATGATGATTGTTTGTGTTGCAGTCGAAACGTCGTGAGCATTTTATTGTTTTATATTTTATTATTATTTTATTATTTCCCTTCTACGTGACTTTACCGAAAGAACCAAGAATATAATGCACTCTCTGTTTACCTGCTTTATCCAGGATTCATAGTCATCATCGTCATCATCAACCACGATCAATCCACTGCTGGATCAATAGCCACTGTCTAAACTCTTAAGCAATGTTTAAAATGTAAGCATGAGGCAATGAATTTCGATTTAAAGCTTTCGTGACTGCAGGGATTCATATTCTTGGATCCTTCGGTAAGGTCAATTTGAAGGGAAAAAATAAAATAAAACATAATACAATTCTCACGACGTTTTCGGCCACAACACAAGCAGCCGTCCTCAGGTGCTTGTGTTGTGGCCAAAACGTCGTGCGAATTTTATTATGTTTTATTTTTTATTATTTTATTTTTTCCCTTATACGTGACTTCACCGATAGATCCAAGAACATGAGGCAATGCTCACATCTGACCACAGAAATCACTGCCAGCTGCCATCACTGCTCGACTTTACTCCTTTATTGAATGTAAGCGATTTGTTTTAATCATGGTACACAACATGAAAACTATATGTTAGAGCCCCGCATTTTAAGTGAATGTAAATATGCCGTGCAAAATGAAACACTGAAAACGACGTGAAACGGACTTTGATGGCATGGATTGATATCCTAATTTTTAATGACGAGTGGATGAATTTTGATTTAAAGCTTTCGTGACTGCAGGGATTCATATTCTTGGTTCTTTCGGTAAAGCCATGTAGAAGGGAAACAATAAAATAATAAAAATATAAAAACAATACAATTCTCACGACGTTTCGATTGCAACACAAGCAATCATCATCAGGTGTGAAAACCACAGTAAGAAAAAAAAAGTGGCGTTTTTTTCTTAACGTTAATATTTTGTTATAAAATTTAAGTACTTAAATTCCAAAGTTTTTAAATGACCCATCACCGTACTAAAAAAACGGCGCCTTAGTTTTTAGGGATTTAATGAATCGCTCTTCTCTCCTTCCTCAGCGTGATTAATGTTACAATTCAGTGTCACGGTTCAACCCAGGAACCCATTAGTTTTTGCCCCGTTTTAAACTGTCTCGTTTACACTGCATGTCTTGAACGTTCCACTCAGCTTGTTCCATCTCATTCGTTCGACTAGCTTGAAGACACCTGAGCATAACGATTTGCTTAAATTGTAAAAAAAAACAATACTTGGATAGCCAATTGAATGAATATATTGTGACTGCCAATGTTTTTAAAATAAATTGCTATGTGAGCATTTCACTAGAGACTTCTCATGTCTCTCGTGAATTGTATCTTACCGGACTCTGAAATGGTTAAGAAAAGGAGATTGCACATTACACACATAGGATGATATATATATATAAAACTATATGACAATACAATTTTGTCTCAGAATAGGTAATCAATAGGCATTATTTATTTTCAAGCCGTGAACTCCCAATAGTGTTCACTGAAGGTCAGCATTGCATCAGTGGCATTGCACTGTGTGGCATTTAATAAATAATGAGATAATTTAGCTACGATACATTGAGTTCATTCCCCTGCCTTTGGTTTCATTTTTAAGAATGACAGTATTTATATTGTTTTGTACCATTATTATTGGGTGCCGCGGTCAAAATGCATTCAGTGGTGTACGATGCGTGCACTGAATGCAAGCACAGTGTTTCCTAAAAATCTTCAATGGTGACCTCAAATAGCCTCTGAAAACTTTAATTTCCGATCCTTCTTCCTTTATTTTCTTTGTTCCTTTGGCATGAGATGAAGAAAAAAATATGCCCTGCTGTCTTTCAATGAGGCAAGCTAAATGCTCACCCACTGCAAGAGGCTGCAACAAAATGCCCCATTATCCCGCTGACAACAGAAACCACTTGTAACCGGGAAACACAACGTGCATATTCATTCTGCGTATGACCGCACAACACCGCTAACTCACAGCCGATGTTGCACCCAGGCTTACAACATACCGGTACATCTGACACAGCGTGACCCCCTTACAAAACAAACGCACTGCTTGTGAAAGAAATACGAGCTGTCGTGTTTTGCGAGTACTTGTCCGGAAATATCAATTTTGTATCACTCAAATAACCAAACTGTGGCTCGGTCAAACAGATAATCGATGACTTTACGTGTTTAATTTTTCAACGCACCAGCATGAGCATCCCTGATTTACCGCAGTCACATTGGGCCATGTGTGAAATAATCCAACGGTTGTAATAAGGGCGACAATATAAATAGATTTTCTTGAACTAATATATGAAACGTCAGGTTGCTCTTACAGAGGTTGAACATGACAGACAGTAATAGCGCGTTTCTGGGTAGAGTGGTGCAATAGTTCGTGCCCTCCGACATGAACCTGGTGACTCCTCAAATCAATTTGTGCCACGGCTAACATCAGTGGCGAGTGATATCTGAACTGGTTTGTAATTCCCCCCCACCATCACCCCTCCCCCTATCCTCCAAATCGTAATGACCAGCGTGGTGAAATATAGTCAAACGTCTTCCCCTGACTGACACGGAATGAGGAGGCGTTGATCCATATTATACTTTAAGAATGTTTCGACTGTTGTTTTCACATTTTAATCGTAATGCAATAAACAGCAGTGACATTACCAAAAAAAAAAGAAACCTCAACAACGTCGCTTTAAATACGTCTCTGATAATAACACGTGCATTTTCCTTCACGATGAGGGCGTGCATGCTAGTCATTGATCTGCACCGTTTCGTAATCCACTGCACTCATTTTTCAACACTGCGCAGGCACGAATGTTGCCCAAATATTTACGCGCGAGATAAAAGGGCTTGGCTAATGTGGGGCGTGCGAGCGCTTTAGTATTTATTATTTTTTTTAGCTTTTTTTAATTATGATATTTCTATATTTTTTTGCTGTACGCAGGAACAAAGGACCGCTGCAGAACGTTGGGCGAATAAAAAACAACCGCACGGGAATGAGCGTTTCTTTTTTTTTGTAAGCAAATTTTCAGTAAGCAAATTGTAAGTAAGCAAATCTGTTCCAACGTGTTTTTTTTTCTCTCTCAAGACTACGGATCCAGCCGGACTCACCACGTGTAACCATCACTCGCAAACATTCTTCACGCCGCCTATATCAATACTAATTATCTGCAGCATTGGCAAGCAAAGATGTTCTTCTGTGAATTCGTTACATAACGCGAGGTTGAGAGAGAGTGCACACATTTCAGAAATTAAAAAAACACACGGCCTTGCAAACGTGTGGCCGTGGGGGTGTGCGTTCGCTGAGTCGACAGAGGTTTGACTTACTCGCCAAAGGCACTTCCCTCCCGTTCTCTGCTTATCACTCGGAACAGATCCTCTATCCCACGTGAACAAAGCACTCGTCCGATTTTATTCACTGAAGTTCGTCAATCGTGTATTAACCCTCGGTAGGGTGATCATTGAAAAAAAGTTTTTTTTAATCCAGCTGCCACCTTTATTAAACGGGGCCTGGAAGGTGACTCATCAATACTAGGAGCCCTGGGTCCGTGGTGGAAATTTCAAGTCTCTCCATAGTAAAGCCACTTTTGAATTCAAACAAATGCTACTCATCTGGCAGTACTCATTTTATCCACCCCGAAGCGATGGTGAGTTGAGTCAACATTGCTTGGGACAGAGTCGGTGGTTGAAATGCCAAGTCTCTTCACAGGAAAGCCACTTTTGACTTCAAACCAATTGATACTCACTGAGCGGTATCTATTTTACCTACCCTGAAGTGATGATGAGTTTAGTCAAAATTGTTTGGGATACTAGACTCAAAACTAAACTATGTTTTATATTACCAGGTAAGGCCCACTGAGCTATAGAGCGCCCACAAATGATAGCCCAATGAAGTGGCTGATGTGAAAATGTATACCTGATCAAATTAAAATTGGAGTTAGTAATTTTAGTAAACGGACATGGCTTGGAGAAAATGCACAGAGTTAGAGACGTGGCATGGAACGCAAGTGGGTTTACTTAGGGCACATCGCTGAAGGGCCAACGGCCCGATGGATAACTCGTGAAGGAAGGAATGGCAGCTAGAGGAGATACATTCCTCTCAGAGAGGATGACCACTGGGGAGATGGGGTTGATGAGATGAGTTTGTGTTGAGGCGTGAGATAAATTGTGGCATCATAGAAATGTGAGGAATGGTAGTAAAAACGATGAAACTATATCATTTTGTTTTAATTTTACCAGGTAAGGCCCACTGGGCTCTATAGCTTATTTTCAGAGGCGACCTGGCCACAAATGACAGCTCAACGAAGTGGCCTATCATCGTGTGGAAATGTATAGCAGCCAAATAGTCAAAACGCATGTTCATTCTAAATGTAGAGGGAAAAACCGAAGGACGTGGAGAAAAATCCACGGGGAGAGGAACACGCAAACTCCAAATATGCAGGCATCAGGATCGGGATCGAACCCACGACCCCTGTATACCAGGCGGTGGTAGTTTAAGTCTCGCCACCGTGGCGCCCCTGTAGTGAATGGACAACGGTCGACGATGAGTTTAGTTTTTATAATTCAGTTTTACCACTCAGTGAAGGGGGGTGGGGGGGGGGGAGTGCCGGCTGGCCAGACGCAGCATCACAATTTACCGTCGTCAGCATCGGGCTGGATGAGGATGCGGGCGGATGGGAAGGCGTCCCCGACGCGGCCGCCCATGGGCATGCTGAGCGAGACGTTGAAGGACTCCTCGTCCTCGTAGAGCGAGTCGTCGATGACGACGACGCGGCAGCCCTTCTCCGTCTCGCCGCGGTCGAAGCGCAGCACGCTCATGTGCTCCTCGGGGCGGCTGATGTAGTCGGAGTAGGAGAGCACGCTGGTCGGGATGGTGCCCGTGGCGGTGCCTGCGAAAAGCAACAGTCGCGGCGGTGGTGGCAGAGCGTGCGTCAACGTCAGCACCGTCGTCGCGATCATCACTGCCGATGAACAACAGCCCGATTGAAATGGTGCAGGAAGACCTCCATCCAGCGGTGGATTGACCAAGGGTTGTAAGTTATAATGACAATGGCCATTTTAAATCCGTTGCCAGGTAATATCAATTCCAAAATGCAATCTCGTAGAAAAACTCATCACGTGCTTGTTGTGCAGCGTTGTGGGTAATAAATCAATCACACATCTGTCCTTCCATAGGTGCACACATTTCAAATTCAGTTTCCCTGCTCAGACCAGCAAAAAAGGGTCGCACCCACCTCCACCAGATGCCCCGATGCCAGCACGTGGCAAGTCCACATTCTCATGCCGGCAGCTAGTTTATCTCTACAGGACGACCGCCACTGCGGCGTGCTGTCGCTCACGTTGCGGCGACTTATCAGGTCAGCAAGGGCGGATAAAAATAAAGTCAAAAGGTCTGTCGCAGGTGGGAACGTGAGTGGGAGGACGGTCCAATCCTCGCGCGTACATTGTGAGCCCGCAGATGCCACGAGTGGATTACCTTTTCACAATACCCACGCAGGAATCCGCACGTATTGTATTAATTAACCATTTTAGGGGCCCTTGTCAATCCGCGTGTGAAAGGAGACTTCGCCGTGCCGTGTCAGTCATGGGGGCTGTTTGACCGTACTTCACCGTGCTGGTCAGTGCGGGTCGATGAAAGGGGTGAATCCAGGATTGGTTTCAGATATCGCTCGCCGCTGACTCGAGCCGTTACTGGGAATTAAATTCAGGTCGCAGGGTTCATAGCAGAGCGCGCACCACCACTCCAGCCACCCCAAATATATACAGACACGCGATGTTTTTTTTTTACATTCCTCAAGTTTACTGACTGACAAAACCAGTGCTGCTATTATTACTCGATGTCAAAGAAGTGCCCATTGAATTGGGGGACCTAGAACGGGTATGTGGTGTGTTGCATGTCTTCAAGGCATAAAGCAAAGCAACACTGATGATTAGCAGCATAAAGGTCATTTGTGGGAAACCCATTCCGAGGCAGCATAGATGTCTGGCTTGCTAAAGCATGTTTTATGAGAGCTGCCACTCACACGCAAGTGTAAAATCAAATTTAAAATGTTTCGCAGCCCTCTGTCGAGTCAATACTGGTTGAAGGCCTCCCCACATCACGTTACGTATGGCGGTTGTTTAACCTCACTTCTCCATGCTAGTAATTGCAAGTTGGTGAAGACGAGCCCCATGATTGTTTCAGAGATCACTTGCCACTGGGATGTTAGCTGTAGCCAGGATTCGAACTCACGGTGCATTGCGCTAACCATTGCACCACCGCTCCACCGCCTGTAGTTGTGCAGCTGACTTAACACACTTATGGGCTCATGTGGTTATTAAACTACTTTAAAAATATAGATATTTTACCAGATTAGGCCCACTGAGCTATGTAGCTGTTTTTCAGAAGTGACCCGCCCACAAATGATAGCTCAACGAAGCGGTTTATTGCGTGGCAATGTATAGCAGCCAAATGCTCTGAGCGCGTGATGTTGATTCTAAATGTGGAGGGAAAAACCAGAGGGCCCAGAGAAAAAACCCACACGGGTGTCAGGGTCGAGATCGAACTCATGACCTCCTGCACACCAGGCGAGGTAGTTAACGCATCGCCACCGTGAATACGTAGTACATGGTCTACATTGTGCGTGCGGGACAACCCTCTCGCCTACTCCCCGGGCGAACATACTTTTGCCGAAGAACAAAAGCGGAGAGAGGGGTGAGAGGAAGAACACAACATCGAGATATCAGCACGAGTGCGACAGTGAGAGCGACGGCCGAGAGACAGCGAATGAAACGGAAGAAAAAAAACTGAACGTGGAAGGTAATGAAAATTGTGAGAGAAATAGACAAAAGAGAGGGACAGGGAGGGAGGGAGGGAGAGACAGACACCCAAACAAACGCGTGTCACCGGTGCCTCAAACTGCCTGGGGAGCAGATTAGGGCGAGCGGGGAAAGTTCAGACGCGTGAAACTCTCACTGCAAAGAGCAGATTCCAACGCCGCGGTGCGCTGCACTCGCTGCTGCACTGCGCTGCATTGCTGCGCTGCGCAGCACTGCTGCGCTGCACTGCTGCGCCGCGCTGCACTGCTGCGCCGCGCTGCACTGCTGCGCCGCGCTGCACACGCTGCGCTGCACTGCGCTGCTGCACATGCTGCTGCACACGCTACTGCACTGCGCTGCACTGCTGCACTGCGCTGCACACGCTGCACACGCTGCTGCACTGCACTGCGCTGCACACGCTGAGCTGCGCTGCACAGGCTGCTGCACTGCACTGCACTGCGCTGTACACGCTGCTGCACACGCTGCTGCGCAGCGCTGCACACGCTGCTGCACACGCTGCTGCGCTGCACAAGCTGCTGCACACGCTGCTGCAC
>CM025611.2:3642190-3665148 GCA_014621495.2 Entosphenus tridentatus
CGCTGCTGCGCCGCGGGCCCTGTTGCGTGAGCGAGCCCCGTGTTTGTCTTCCACGCGGGTTTCGCAAAAAGGCTTCAGAGTGAAAACTTGACGTGGCATCAAGTTTAACCCGCTCGTCATCCACCCCCCCCTGGCCTCCTCGCAAGCACAGCCTGTTCAACCGCACACGTCTCATTCCTCACGGTGATAATAAAAAAAATGTTTTTACCAAGTAAGGCCCACTCAGCTATATAGCTCTTCTTCATAAGCGACCTGGCCACAGATGATAGATCAAACAAATGGCTTATTGCGTGGAAATTTATAGCAGGAAAATACTCGAAACGCATGTTTCTAAATGAATGTGGAGGGAAAAAACGGAGGACCCGGAGAAAAATCCACGCGACCACCGGAAGGGCATGCAAACTTCAAATATGCAGCAGGCGTCAGGGTTGGGATCGAACCTAGGGCCTCCTGTATACCAAGCGGCGAGGCAGTGAACGTCTCACCACCGTGGCGGCCCAGTAAAGGTGAGGGTCACCTGCTCACATGTTGCCGCTAATGCTGCTAAATTTAATAATATTGAAAAAAAATCGTCATCGTCTATGTGAAAAGAGAAACCGATAAGTGTAACGAAAAAGCGCCAATGGCAATTTAATATAAGCTGCGTGAGCAGTACACTTGTAATACACGATATTAAATTACACTCCTTTGTCAATGAACTTCTGAACGAAGGCCTCCCCAGGCTGCGTCGGTCATATGGCCATACTTCACCACGCTGGTCAATGGGGATTAGTGAAGGGGCAGCCTGCGAACGTTTCAGATATCGCTCACCACTGATGTTAGACACGACCGCGAATGAAACACTGGTGACTCGATTCGTAGTGACAAAGTACTTTCATCAGTGAAAATATTCCTCTTTGAAAAATACATCGGAGGCCAAATACTGACTCAGGACATTGCACATCAGTGTTCTACAAAGACAAAAAAAATCCACTAAATTTACTTCAACTATCAAGTTCAGCTAATTTTACTCATTCATCTTAATGCATCAAAGCGATAGATCATAGCCACACGATTAATGGGCATAATTTTTGTACGAAAAAAAACCGTGAAGGGTTAGAGAAATGTATTAAGTAAATTTTTTTTTATGAAACACACACTCCTGACTTGCTGCTTTACTGTAGGTTCAGGGGCTTGTTTTTATCAATTCGTATGAAATATTATATTTATACTATTCATTTGCTCGGGTAGCATTGCCTACCATGGATTGCCCCTGGAAATGTGTCAAAGATGTGAGCCCTTTCTGAAAAGGGCTTTCTTTTACACGAAGCAGATATGGCCAGCGAAACCAGAGAGAAACGTTATTTGTCCAATCATGGCCCTAGACAGCCCTTCATCGTCAAATGAGATCGGTCAGTTGCTGTCAATGCTCGTCTCTGTAAAGCTAAACGGCAACCGCTGAAGAATGTGGTCTCAGGCAATGCAAGGTCACCGGAGCTCTCCGGCGAAAGTTTAATCAATGCTGCAGCACAACGCACGCACATTCACCCAATTGTCTACTTGTTCCAAAATGTCATTAATTAATTAAAGTCAACGGAACGTTTGGGAATACACACGAACGGTAGGGAGCTTTTACTTTAAAAGATGATTCTGTGCATACACACCCTCATGCTGTGAAATCACATAAAATAATGATGATGATGATGATAATATTATTTTAAAGCAACTGTGTCAATCCACTGCTGGATGAAGGCCTCCCAATGCCGTGTCAGTTGTGAGATTGTTTGCTCATACTTCACCACGGCGGTGAGCGCAGATTGATTAAGGGGGTGCCCTGAAATGATTCAAAAAATCGCTCATATAGCTGCCTCAAGTAACTTTGAGCATGACCTTTAACCCCGCTCAGTAGTTTACATATCCAAATATATAACATTTTTATGCATGTAATGATTCACCCCACAGAAAGTTGATGAATTGCCATGATTAGTGGTCATAATTCAATTCAAGAATCTTTGATATGTCTCATTTGTACCATCTTGTTTGCTTTGTTTCCCACGGTTTTGCATGAATTGTAAATAATTGAGTCTTAAACATGATTCAATTTTCTTTTATTTTATAAATACGTGACTTTACCGAAAGAACCAAAGAGTATGGATTCCTGCAGTCACGAAAGCTTCAAATCAAGAATGATTCCATGAATGCATTGTGAACATAAAAAAATCAATATGAAATCGATGAATCAATGGTTTAATACTTGCCTTCAAATTTGTGTATTTTATAACGCGAATAATAAAATGTGTTGCCTATTCATGAGAAGCATTCCGCGGTGTATTCCACGACTGTAGATTGCAGGGCTCTATGTAAACTGCCTTTCAATCACTCATTTCAATAACAAGGACATACGACCCATGTTCACCTGATGAAGAAAACTCGATGCCTTCTCTGTCATTGTCTTTCTTCCAGTGGCCTTCATGATCAACTGGACACTTCACCTGGAACGTTTGCCTGAGATTGGGCTGTTGGTCATCGTCTGTACCTCATTTGATTGTTACTTTTCACGTTCTCCTTCACGGCAATGTGCCGTTAGCATGTGCAGAGATTGTATCACTGCCAACGACACTCACCTGACGTGGTGGACCCCACGTGACACGGTTATAATCGTGAAGTAAAAACAAGCCCTCTGATTGGTGCCTAACTGGGTCTGAAAGGGGAGTGTTTAGAGGCGGGGAATTTAAGGAGACTGGAGGAGAAATACAAAGTGGAAAGAGCGGGAAACGGAGGATGATTGACAGGGTGGACGGTTGGAATCCGTTCGGAAAAGTGGAAGGTGATTGGATGGAGGGAAAGTGCTTAGCTTCTGAGATCCCCTGAGATGGGGTGCAACTATGGATATTATCGGCCTGGGCAGGCCTGATTTGTCATCAAATATATTCCCGGAGCCGCCCCCAAGCCTCAACTTCTAGAAAACCCTGGCTGCAATGACGCCGCGGTTTTTAGGCAACATCGTAAGATAATTGAGCCATGCGTGTCCGGCGTGTCACCTTGGTGGGTGTAGCAGATGACCATGAGCTCCTGAGAGACGTCCCCGGAGCGTCGGATGGGAATGAGCAGTTCTCCAATGTCCTCCTCAATTTTATACTCTGCCTGCGGTATGTACACCGTCGACTCTGCGGTCAAAAGAAAGGAACAGCGTACGCGTCGATTAATTGTGGAACAACAATTGTCAAGCGTCGCGAGTCGAGCGTGTCGGCCCGGTCACCAGTGACTGCACCAAAAATAAATATACAAGATTCGGTTCTGCTCTTCATTTCGCGAAGTTCCGATGACAGGAATTGAAATATCAGTTTGAGTGTCGTGCAACGAACATTAACTCTCGTATGCGGAGGAGGTGGGAAAGTGCCGCCCTCTACTTTGTGGGCCAGAGGTCACTTGAAGTGGATCTCAGTGGTAGCTCTGTGATATCCGCTTCCATGGGTTTGTTCGCTAACACAAAGGATTGAACTGCTCTGCGAGAGATGATAAAGTATTCTCGAGTCTCATGGCGTGACGCCGAAAGGACAATTTGGATAAAATAGGGGGCGGAGGTGAAAATAAATAAATAAAACAATTGAAGTCAGGAGGGGAATATTTTTTTTTATAGCAGATTCTGTGGTGTCCATGTGATGAGAGTTAACGTTGAGAATGCCACTTGAGCAAAGCGGACACTTTCTCAAACCAAGCGTTTAATGAGGCTTAGGAAATGTTTTGTTTGGAAAGTAGGAGTTGGGCAGCCTCAGCTTAAATCTCCAAGCCACAAATGTCCAGGGTGTACCAACTGCTATGTGTTTTGCATCACTCTTTTATGGAGTGAGATCTGCATGTGCACCAAATGTGTGCAGAAACAGCGATGACAGTGTATTCCGCGAAATGGTAAAACCTCATTATTAATGTAATATCCCGCGTAACTGTAAACCCTTGTTAATAATGTACATTATTTATTTTAGCGAAATTACATTTCGGTCTGTTTTGTAATTTAAATAAGCTGCCATCACAAACATTTCAATGTAATGTTATGAAAGTCCACTTTTGTTAAACGTCTAGCTTGAAACGGCCTTTGATTCTTGAACCATATTTGTTGGAGATGTATTAACCGATAGACATTCTATAATTATACTCTTTAGTTCTTTCGGTAAAGTCACGTAGGTAGAAAAAATAATAGATCACGACGTTTCGATCGCAACACAAGCAATCGTCATCAAGATTCTATAATTAATTAAAAATTCGCCTTCGACTGTCTGACACCTGGACATTGTATCTAAGGTGTGATCTATCATAATCATTACTGTTATAAACCTGTGCATGGCATAACAATGCCCAACTCTCGCTTTGACAGCGGTGTTACATGGAGGCCTTCGTGACCAATGTTATTCAACACATTCCTGCGGAGGGAGCTGGTAGGAACGTTGGGTTGCTCGGTCAATGGCCAGGGTCAACGGCGGCATGGTGTATTCCGCAAATATGCCCGACTGTGAGGGCGGGCACAAGCCGGCGTGAGTAGGTTAAACGTTGAGTTTTATAAGGGCACCACGGCGTGACCAGCCCCTCCCCACCCAGCCCCACCCCTCCCACCCCCCACCCAGCCCCTCCCCACCCTCCCCACCCAGCCCCTCCCCACCCTCCCCACCCAGCCCCTCCCCACCCTCCCCTCCCCACCCAGCCCCACCCTCCCCACCCAGCCCCTCTCCACCCTCCCCTCTCCTCCCTACCCAGCCCCTCCCTCCCCACCCAGCCCCTCCCTGCATGACGGACGGACGGACACAATAATCCCCTGTGGGCTGGTGTAACCAGGAGGTTCCTACCAGTATAATGAAGGTTTTTGGGTTAGGTCGCCGCATTTGTGGGTGCTGGAACCCCACTGCTGCTAAAGGAAGAGCCATCTCTTCTAAATTCTTAAGCTCAACCGAGGGATGGGGGCATTGCACAGGAGGCGTCACAGCCGACTGTGCATTCTGATTAAAGCTAAACCCTCAGCAGAATCAGTAATAAATGGTATCATTCGCTTTTGTCTACCGTGCATTCTGCTTGAGCATTAAAGTATCTTTAGCAATGACTGTGCCGTGCACACCCCTCCCTCCACCCCCTTACATTTTTTGTACGAATCCCGCCACGTATGTGCGTACGATGAACTTATTTCGCACCGTACGTAGCCAACCGTGCTCATCGGAGGCGCGATTAGCTGTCGACGAGCGCAAACGAAGGTGCGCGAAAGCTATGACGACGGCAATGCAATGAGAAACAACCGAAACGGATCCTCACCGTCGCCCGGGTCCACTATATCCACGGTGGCGATGTCCGGGTACTCCAGGGCGGCCATCACGGGCTCCGAGAGCACGATCTGGAACGTCTCGGACGTCTCAAACTCGGCGTCGGCGAAGATGCGCACGCGCCACGTTCCGCTCGTCTGTCCCGGGTTGAACTGCACCTGCTTCTGCGCCTTCCCCTTGAAGTCCTTCTCCTTCTCCGCCGTGCCGTCACGCGTCCCGATGCCTGCGTGCGCGGCACCGCTGAGTCAGTCGCGAATTCGCACGTACGCACGCACGTGGGACTTCTTTCGCACCCTGCGTAGCCAACCGCGCTAATCGGAGGTGCGGCGGGAGGTCAACAAACTAACCACGAAAAGCATTTCTGAAGAAACGAGTTTACACACGAGATTTTAAAGTGCATAGCTCCAATGGCTTCCTGATATCGGACAGAAGAGCATTCCAGACGGCCGCAAAAGCGCACGATGCAGTGACAATCGCCACATCCGGGCTCATTCCTATCGTGTGCAGAAAGGCACAGATAACAGAATGGGTTTTTAGCGCCGCTTCCCGCGAATCTTTACTCATGATAGCTGCGATTCATCGGAAGGATCTGCTGCCACTTCAAGGTCCCTCCCCTTATCTGTAAACGAGTACGGATAATGGGAAGAATTGGATCCGCGGATAATAGGGTTTTTTCACGGGCTGAATTGGGGGCAGTTTCCACTGTGGCTCATGCAATACAAGATACATGACATCAAACTGCCATGTTGCTGATTGCTGCCTGAATCGTCGCCCTGCACAAATCATTTTGCTTCCTGATGTAAGACTCTCACTCCTTTGCCAATTATAAAACATTCAAAAGTAAATTGCTCATTGGTGTTGCAAGTGCTTTGGTTAAATTAATTGTGAGCTGCATGCAATCTCAGTGATTTTATTTCCAGTATCTTGTCTCTTCAGCAGGACACCAATCTGAGGTGGTCTTTACAAACGGAGATGCTGTGGATCAACATAATTGCGGGATTGTGATACGTGCAGTGCATAAACAAAATAAAACCTCACCACATTTGTCATTAGCATTGCTCGACAACAGAGTGCGTATAGTAAGCTGACGTGTCAGCCAATTACCCTCCTTTGCTTCGAGAAATCACCCTTGTTCAAAATTAATAGTGTGTTTTAAAATTTGCACTCATGCCGTAAAGTAACGTGCTAAATTATGCATACAATTAATTATAAATCTGAAGACTATTTCAAAGGCAATGTGGCACATCCATCGGTTCACAATGTATTCTCATTTAGAGGTCGGTTTATTAAAGTTACATGCACCGTGCCATGCTGGAGTGGCTATGCATTTTATTCTCATTAATAAAGAAAAATTGCCCCACATACTTTTAAATGCTGCACTGCACTATATTTATTACACATTTGTATTACAAACTGATAAACATGAACATTACCATTTAAAAAAATATATCCGAACGTACGAATATATAAGACAAAGAAAATCGAGGGGCATTTATCACAGTTTTTCTTGATAACATAATTTTTTTTCTCTCCCACAACCCATCAGGAGTGGGGGGGGGGGAAATTAATCTCAACATTCCAGCTGGGAGGCTAAAGAGACTGCATTTTCTCAAGTCGCTGCAGCTTAGAAGAGATAGATAAAAAAAAATAGGATGACCATAATTTAAGTTTTAACAATAACCAGCGATAATGTGAAGTACGCGCAGACATCATAATTTACAGGTCTTTGTCAATCCACTGCTGGATGAAGGCCTCCGCGTGCCGTGTCTGTCGTGACCCTGCTTCGCAACGCTGCCTTCGTGTGAGTGACTGAATGGGGCAGGTTCAGGAACGGTTCGGGTATTGCTCGCCACTGATGAAAGCCGTGAACTGGGAATCGAACTCACGTGACTGATTTCATAACCTGCACCACCGCTCCATGCGCTAAGTGTTTAAGAAGCTAAAACAAAAGTAACTTTCATGATATTCACTGTCTCGTGTCTTTTTTTTTATTAAGCATTTAAAACTAAAATATTTTAAAAGGGACGTTAAAATATAAGGAAAAGCTAAATCTGTAAATAATACATTTGCGTGTTCGTTAAATCGTCGAATGCAATTATGAAAAGGAAACGGTACGAAGGAGGAGTCGATCCTAGGTCAGAAACAGAATCTTTATTTACCCTGGAGAAATCAGATGAGCTATGAAGCTCTTTGTAACACAGGACCAGTAGGGGCGGATCAGAAAGTTACAACAACAAACAATACAACAGCTAGAGGAATCTAAGGTACAGGAAAGGTAAGCAAGTAACTACAAATACTTTATTTCTTCTTGGTTCTTTCGGTAAAGTCACGTAGAATGGAAATAATAAAATAATAAAAATAAAACATAATAAAATAATTCTCATGACGTTTCGGCCACAACGCAAGCAGCCGTCCTCAGGTGAAGACCAGGTCTGTCGGGGAGACACGCTTGGAGCGTATATTTAAGCTGGGTTGGAAAGTGGGAAGGTCCAACCCAGCTTAAATATACGCTCCAAGCGTGGTGTTGTTTCATTCAGACGCTGTCTCCCCGACAGACCTGGTCTACACCTGAGGACGGCTGCTTGCGTTGTGGCCGAAACGTCGTGAGAATGATTTTATTATGTTTTATTTTTATTATTTTATTATTTCCATTCTACGTGACTTTACCGAAAGAACCAAGAAGATGAATCCCTGCAGTCACGAAAGCTTTAAATCGAAATTTTACAAATACTTTATTTGAAACTAAACTTTTTATTTTATTTTACCCGGCAGTTCGTTTTCAGAAGCGACCTGGCCACAAACTCAACGAAGTGGCTGATCGTGTGGAAATCTATAGCAGCAAAATCATCTAAATAATCTAGGTAACAAGAGTTTGTAGTGCAAAGCAGGAACCACTGCACCGTGCAAAGGACAGATAAACCATTTGTGGGGGAGGCAAGATCCACAAGGAGGCATGTAAAAATGGAAGAGTTAATATGCTCTTGATATGAAATAACAGCAAGAAGAGGTGATTCACTATGTTTGGGTCTAATATTATGAATTTGAGAAGAGTTACGACCTGGACACGCTATGATAGTTTAGGGTTAAAAGTCATGAGTGTTTTGGAATTGTTAGTGTTTAGGATTTATTGAGGATTAGTTATTGGACTGTACATGCAGTGAAGTTATGAAAGGACTGCAAATGTTACCCAGTTCAGTGTATTTTTCTAGGGATACGATAAAATATCTGTTCCATGTTGGCCGTATCCTTCAATCTCACTGTATACATACGGATTGAGAAACTATTTTTGAAACCATATACGTAAGCAAGCGCGGAAGAGTAGGCCAAATTATAGTCTAGAACACCCTCTCATCGAATTCCTTCCACCAATCACTGGCAGGACTACATCATGACCTTTTAACCTTTCAAATGCATTACTCCTCAGATTAGGACGGTTGGCTGCATACGGCCCGAAAGAAGTTCCAACATACGTACGGCCACTCAGAATGTTTTCCACGAAAATGTCCTACCATTTCAAAACAACGTCTCTCGGACACTGCTCGAGTTTGAGGCAGGGCGGGCAGCTTAAGCCACCGTAATTATTATTGCAACGAAGTGGCAACTGCCATCCCAGGTCGTGGGATTCGAGGCCTCTAAATGTCGGCTAAGCCGTCACGCCGGCGCAGACTACCGCGGATCCGGGCGCAGGGAGGGCACCGGGCAGGGAAGGCACCGGGCATAGCGGAGCCCGTCTCGCCCGCACTCATCCGCTTACGAGGCCCACGGCCCAAGATCCCCGCCTCCACCCCCCCCAACCCCCAACTCCATCCCTGCCCGTTCGCTGCTCCTTGGGCGGCACGGGCTGCCACTGGATTAGCCCGGCGATTAGGCAAAAGCTGCTTAGGAACTGGATCCACGAACTAAATTAACGCAGGTGCAAAACAAGAAGCCAGCCCGGTCGCGCAGCTGTGCCTGTGCAAGGCGGTCAAAGCGGCCGCAGGTCGGCAAGGAGTGCGCAGCCAGACATGCAGCCAGCCCCGATGGATCTTCCTTGATGGAAAGCGTCCCCAAAATCGGGCGCATTTTGCCATGGCCGGGGCTATGACCTCCGAGGTAATCAAAATAGAAAATGTGACACATCGTGGGAAGGAGAATAACTCGCAATGCCCAGCAGAGAGGGAACATTACGTGTAAATGCAGTGTCTTGAGCATTGTACTTTTCCACAACTGACCAAAACTGGGACAGATTTTTTTTTTATTCCCTCAGATTTCCCAGGATAGTTTACCTCAAAAAGATATTTGACCCTGGTAAAACGAGGACAGATGGCAACCAAAGTGTAAGTCGGCAAGGGAGCGCACGCAAGCGCTTAGCCCCGATTGCCTCTTGACAAACACATCTCTCAGTTGGGCGTACACTGCACAGCGCACAGTGCAGTTGTGAGTGTTATTGTGCCCCAAAACTTGCTAAGCTGTGAATGGCCTCTCATAATTTGCCAGGCTTGAGTTTAGGTCATTCTTGGCCCTAAGCCAGGACAATATTTTGAATTCCCAAATTCCCACTAATGCTTATGAGTTTTGGTGGATCGTGCCCACTGCTGAAATTCTTCCAGCGCCCAAGGCAAAAACCTGCTTTGACTGAAGAGGAATTATATGCTGACAAGCGAGGCTCAGTAAGATTATATTCCAGTCCTGTGGGTAATCGTAGCCAAAGTGCAGCAGGAGCATCATACTGAAAAGTACACTCCCTGACCGTCCAGCCAAATAAATGTCTGAGCATGTTTACTAAGCATGCTATTTAAGGAGATGTCATAGAACACATCATCACTCACATTTTTGTGCAGAATTTTCTTCCTCGTATTATTTATCCACAATTAACGCATTAATGCAACGACATCCACCCTATCCATCTTCTCTCAACAAAACTGCACTTTCTGGGCAAATTATTTTTTGTTTCGCATTGCTCGTTTACCTGGACGATGATTCTGTGTAATGGCTCAGGTTGCCACCTCTGAGGTACAAAACACTGGAAGATATCACGGGAAGAGGAATAGCTCACGATAGCGGAAAAGGTGAGAATAACGTTACAGTATATTTAAATGCGTTGTCTGGAGTGTTGTAGTATTATGCAAAATCCAATAACTGGCACTTTCAATACGATTTAGAGATATCCCACGACAAAGCTACCTCGAGAAGTGAATTCAAATCAATTAACTTTGTGCCTAAACACGTGGCACACTTCTGGCACAAATCGGCCACCCAGATTTAACAAAAAAAATCCTTGCAAAACCAAAATGGGTGGCATCCGTGGTTGTGTCCGTTCTGCGGGTTGGTACTCACTGATGAAGGAGGTCTCGCCGAGATATCCCCGTCGCTTGAGCACCACCTCCAAGTACTTGGCATCCTCGTCCACCAGGTAGTACTCACGCTCCAGGGAAATCCACGCCCAGTTGAGCCGGAAGGGCTGCTTCTTCAGCTTGTTCCCACCTGCACACGAAGCAAGACTTAGTGACGGCCTCGAAGCTGCCTGCGATTTCTGAGCTCGGTGTCATGGGCTCGGGGTATAAATAATAAACGAAACAATCTTGATTTGAAGCTTCCGTGACTGCAGGAATCCATACTCTTTGGTTCTTTCGGTAAAGTCACGGAGGCATAAAATAATATATATATTTTTTATACCTACGTGACTTTATCGGTAAAGTCACGTGACTTTACCGAATTAAACAAAAAGTAATAAACGAAACAGTGTTTCTTTTTTTTAGCATGTAAGGCCCACTAAGCTATTTAGCTCTTTTTTCAAATGCGACCTGGCAACAAATGAAAGCTCAACGAAGTGGTTTATCACATGGAAATCTATAGCAACCAAATACCCTAAACGCATGTTTCTAAATGTGGAGAGAAAAAACCGGAGGACCCGGAGAAAAATCCACGCAACCATCGGAAGAACACGCAAACTCCAAATATACAGCAGGCGTCAGGGTCGGGATCGAACCCTCGACCTTCTGCATACCAGGCGAGGTAGTTAACATTTCCAAGCCACCGTGGCGCCCTATCGATAGCGACCTCCGTGCAGTGCAGTGGACGAGGCCAGACCCACTGTGGCAGGCCGCCGTGGTATAATGATGAGCAACACTGGACTTGAAATGCAGAGGTCGTCGGGGTGGTTTGGCTCTTTCCGGTGCGGCAATTGAAACAATTTTATCAATTTTCTTCAATGCCCATAGCATCTGTACGGCCAGCAGTACGGATGGGTTATGGCACAGTTAGTTGACCAGCAGGCCAAGTGTGGAAGAGTAGGCCAAACACCCTCGACAGTTTTCTCTCGTGGACGCCGTTACCCCAGAATTGACGTTATGAAGTCATTGCCGGTCTGTGCCTTTACCATAAATACTTGTACACCCACTACGTTATACAAAAAATAGACCCACTACGTTATACAAATGTACGTGCGCAATGAAAAACATTCCTGAATAGAATCCTGAAAAAAAGTTTTGAGCCTTCGCTGCGGTCTCCTGAATACTTGGATACAATTAACGACGAATTAAATAGTATGTAGACATACTTAACACGCACATATTAAGCGCCACCACCTGGCAGCATGTGCGGGATGTCTTTGGGTAACATGGCTTCCGCTAACATGCCAAAAAGTATTACTGGAACTCACCAATTATTAACAATCGCAATGTGGAATTATAGACCACCACTGACATGCAACCAAACCTCCAAAAACGCCATACTTGAGAAAAATACAAGTCAATACGAAAAAGAGTGGGAACACGCCAGGGCAGGATCCTGGAAAAAAGAGCCTTGAGACTCAGTGAAGTGTTTCTGGGTAAATAGAGGGCTAAATAGATATCACTGATGTGGTTTGTGTTGGTTTTTATAAGCTGCAACTATCAACTACTGAAATAGTAAATAAGTATTTAGATTACTCTTTTGGAAAGTGTAATAAACAGAATATCGCATACACCGTTGGCAAAAAATTTCCTCAAACACAAATTCAAGTCCAAACGAGCCTCAAGAACATTTTGAAGTTCAAGATTTTATGACATCAATGACCTCATCATCATGATTATCATCATCATTCCTCGTCACTACATCACACTGGGCATGTACTGCAAGGAGTTTCCAGCATTTTGGAGGATAGATGCCCAGAATCCTCCACTTTGAAATGGTTCTTGATTAATCGAACAGTGGTCTTTGCATAGAATAAACAAAAATCTCGATTTATTTATGTCTTTGTAATCGACTCACTTTTTCAGCACGACGCTTGTTAGTGACATGGCACAGCATCAAAGTACAAACTCGCGTGTTTGTACAAAGGGTGGTAGAGTGGGCAGCACATATTTTGCCGAACTTAATTAAGGAAAACTTAATGAAGACGGGCCGGGTGCCAGCCTGGCTGGTACATCAGTTTTTCCTAGTACGATCCCACTCACCGTTGTCACCGTTCGATATTAAATGTATGTCTTGGCGAGTAAATGCTTTGGCATGGCCGCCATTTTTCCAATAATTTCACGAACAAATTGGCATGCTTTCAGCCGAATTTGTGCATTGTTAGTCGATTAATTATGAGTATCCTGATGGCTCGAGAAATATTGAGCGCAGTGCCGCTGCGATAAATATATAAATTAAAAGCTACATTCTGAGAATTTAAGTTCAGACAATGAAAAGCCAAAAAAAATGCAACTATCAGATGAGATTGGCATCGGCTCGTGAAAAAAGGGACGACTCGTGTTTCCTAAACGTTTCAAGAGCAGCTAAGGCCGGTGTACATCCATAGACACAACATCAACATGCCAGTCTATACTTTGTTTTGGCTGCTGTCATTACTGATTGCAGTCTATGAAGACACCCTGCAGTAATAACTCCGCATGTGCCACGTCAAGAATATCTCTTACTCCTTGCGCTCACACACACACACACAACCTGTAATATGCGCATTTCCCCGTGGAGACAGCCCACAATTAGGATATTTTTTTAGTGCACATGCGCAAAAACAAACGCGTCACCGAGACAACACGTACAGCCTCACGTTCATTCACGCTAAAAATAGAACAAGCGAGGAAGGCAATGAAATGGACTGATATGAACAAGGCCACTGCGATCATTCACCCCAAAATCCTCGGCAGTGGCGTAGCACATTACGCCGTCGTAACGAGCAAACGGTCGCAGCTGCGTGCCGTTTGTATCAGGCTGCGCCGTGCAAGCTCCCATCCCTGCCAGACGCGTTTGAAGCGTCCAAAAAAGCAACGGGCTCGCGAAAGCGGTCACTCAGGACGACGACGGGTCTGTTGCACGCCTCGAGATACAGCAACAACGGCGGCGGCAGCGGCGCGGGCGGAGTGGTGGCATCCGACACCGCGCCAACCGCGCCGTGACAATCAAAGCGCGCAGCGCGGCAAAACCCACAAGCGAAACAGCGGCAGACATTTCACTGCGCACTCTATCATCCGTTCAGCGACGAGGAGCCGCTGGCTGTCGGTTTATAATAACAGGTAGCTGGTCCTGAGGTTGCCTGCCACTCCCCCGCCTCCCTCTCCCTCCAACCTCCCCCGACCCGCCGTCCTCGATACCATCCATAACATCCAGCGCCTCGCTGCATCAGAGAAATTTAACAGGTTGATGCGTGCAACGTAATAGCCTATTTGTTGTCAGTCACCGGTGGGAAGGAGGTTTATCTGGAAACTTGACCTGATCGCCCTTCGTGGTGACATCCTATTTCTGTTGCTTCAAAATTCAAGTGGGGGGGTGTGGGGGGTGGGACACACAGTGCTGCCCGGGCTTTGTAAGTGGAGTGCGTGAGGAGCACAGGGCGGAATGCATCGTCGTGCCGCATTGACAGTTTTCAAAGTGATGGCACCGTGACTGATTTATGACCCCGGCGTGCCCGGTCGGGGATTGCTGTTTTCGTCATATTACCGCGTTCTCACAGCCGCCAACAACAACAACGCAAAAAAAGCCGCTCAATTCGGCCCAACTTTTTTTTCTTCTTCTTCTTCTATAAATCGCGACCCAAAGACAAATAAGCAAGTGCTGGAGAAGGAGAACTTCAAATTTCGCTTCAATGTACTCATTTATTGAAGTATGTCTAAGGTACACAAAAAACCATTCACTTTATAAACATAATTTATCACCGAAGGGCAGCGGGAGGGACGCGGCGCCGCTAGCAGACTGTGCCTCTGATGGCGTTAGGATCCTTTTAAAGTTCTTGATGAGTGCAATGTAACATCGGCTGAGAATACTAACTCGAGGTTTGGCAAAAATAAATTCCAGGTCCCCGTAGAATGTGCTTCAGCACAGTAAATCTCTTTGGTCTATAGAAGGTTAGGGAACATGCACGCACAGGTCACTGGCAACAGACCGGCAGTATTTTTGCCTTTATTTAATGTCCTTCTGTTCACATAAACACTGACACTTTGCTCCGCAATGAATTAGACAATTCTCTAATTTGCTTAAACATGTGCACCTTTTCTGGCAAAATCTGCACGTGTTTTCTATTTTCAAAAGCGATGCTTTTTCGCAAATTGGAAGCGTTCTCGTGCACCGAATGTGAAGATAAATAACTTAAACGAGGCGTGGAAAAAAACCGTGCAAAAATTCACGACGATAAATATAACGGAGAATAGCGCCACTCCGTGTGCTATTATTTTACACAAAACTCTACATCTGCTCTTAACATTTACTTTTCTGGTGGGCAATTAACACAGCAATGGCTACACAGAGAACGTGTTACGCCGTTTGTGTCAGGAGCCCTTTCCAAGTCATCGACGATCTCGACGGCCACTGAAACCCGTCGGCCATCAAACGGCGCCTCGCCCCGTCACCACAACGCCACCGGTCGTGAAAATACTTCAAGCGTTACTCATCTGATGGGACCCCTTTCCCTTCACACCTCTGCGCTATAATTGTATCACTCCGGTGGGTGGCTTTGGAGACGAAACAATGCGGCCTTTGTGTCCAGAAGCCCCCACTGCCTTTGGCATTGCAAAAGGGCAGCGGTTTGTGGCTTCCTGCGCCAAAATTTCCCTGGGCGAGTTGAGCAAAGCGTAGCAGCCAGCAGCGGCATGTCGTGAGTTGCCTGCGTTAATAGCGTCTCTTCCGCCACGTCCCTCCTCCTCCTGCCACCCCACACCCCCCACCCTGCCACCCCCCTGAACCCCAGCTCCGGGTCTGCCCCTGGTTCCCTCCCTCGCCCACCCTCGATCAACCGCCACTGCGACCGCAAGTCTAGACCGCGTCGTGGCGCGCGAGACGCGACCTGCGGGACAAGACGGGACAAGACCGGCCAGAGCCAACGAGCCGGTGGGGCCGCGACCGATGATTCGCCGATGAGCTGCCCCGCAACGTTACGATTCGCACGGATGAAGGCTGGCGACGATCAAGAAGCGTGCCCGCTTACAGGGTAGAGACACACGGCCGCCGATTCGTACCGCAAATTACGAGTCGTTAAACGGTAAATTCATAGCCAGGTCACACCGTCATTAATGGCATGTATTAGGTACATGCGATGCACGGCCTGCGTTTGATCTGCAGATTAATAGGGATTGGGGTAATTGTATAATTCATCCAAATTGAGTTATAGCAACCAATTGAGCTAATGTCAGCCTAACCTAACGAGAGGTCAATATGTTCAATTAATGAAGGAGTCTACCATTCCCAAGAATGCCAATTATGTCGCTGATAATAGGGATTATGCTGCAATTAATTTCCAGTGAACTCTATTTCTGCACATAGGAAAGTATATGCAGGACAATGAAAATACGATGCTAATTTTTGCCCCATGTGATTGTGTAAGTAATCCCTCTTTCAAGACGACTGGCCAGCAAGGAAGAATTGGTCAATCACCCTCCAGAGGGCCTCTTTAGAGCTCCGTATATAGCGGTGGCTCTTCTACCAGCAGTGGAATGAGCAAGCAATTGCAGGGCTGCACCTTTATCTCCGCATGAATAGACTGCAGATAAAATCATTTATATTTCGTGACACAGTTAAACGTTCCTTTTACTTAAGGCCTTAATATGCAGGTATATGAAACCAGTGTAAGATCCAGATTTAATAAAATAAATATTTGCACTCTTTGTGGAATCATTTATCAAGCTCATTTGCCATATGTGAATGCGGATTTGCTATTTGGTACTAAAATCAATCCACGTTTGGAAAAGCTACAGGCATTTCCCAAGTCAACACCAGGGGACTTAAATGCAACTATCACGAGGAAGCGAGGATGGCTGAAATTCAAAAGTCGTCCTGGCCCTGACCCCAGACTCATAGAGCTCGGAAAACTAACGATGCATGGGCAAGCATCAGCTTACATTGGCACACTTGCTTCGCAATAAAAAATAAATAAATCACAATTTGTATTCCTTTCCGGTGTAGTTTCATTTTAAAACAAACTGGGACGTAATCAACAGCTACGTTTGTGTCAGCACGGCAAGAAAGAGGGCCTTTGTAAGGGCAATATTTGCTTAATATCCTCTCATTATTGATAAGATCTTCCACTGAACTTTGTTTGCATTTGCATTCTCCTCTTACACACGAAGGGTAAAGCCAACAAACGCAGATTAAGAAAAAACAATGAAGCGCTCCGCTGCGATCTTGATTCCAGTTGCGACGTTTGAATGTCACCGATGCACGAGTGAAACGTAACCCGTGGAGATCCGCGAAGCTAGCGGACATATGTAGCGTTCGCCGAAGACAAACGGAGCCAATCGGGGACCTCTCTTCAAACGGCGACGGCGTGCGACAAAGCGTGCCCCCCCCCCCCCCAAAAAAAAACCCACACGCACGCCATAAAATCGCAACCTCTCCGCAAACAACCAATCCACCAACTCTCGCAGCTATTACATTTTGTAGGGGCGACACGGCCGTCCAACACCCGGCGTCGTAGCCGTCACGACCAATCCGTCTTCTTTACTGCCCCCACGCAGATTTATTAGCGGCCATCGGGTCCACGCCCTCCGCAGATATACGCGCAGCGCACAAAGGACGCTTTTTTGTTTTCTCGATGCACATCGCAAGCACGGTGGTGTAGGGCGGTGTGGGGGTGGTGTTGGAGGGAGGTTTGGGAGGAGGAGGAGGTGGTGGTGGGGAGGGAAACAATGCGGTGCTGAGACATCTCGCACGCACCCACCCCACGCCGCCCTTGTTTGGTCTGGGTCTGCACTTAGGCATTTCAGCGATCCCCCGCCCCCCACGCTACCCACATCGGGCCACGTTCGAGGTGGAGTCGCTCGCGTGCAAGCGGCGGGCCCGAGTGGGATCAGCGCGCGGACCTCTTTATTATCTCAGTCGTCTCGGCGTAATGTAGGAAGCGCGGGCTCGGGTGACATGCGTGCGACTCCTGTTATTCGGCCGCGTGCCAAAATAATAAGAGGAACACGGTTAGAGAAGCGGTCGTTATTAAAAACATTTCATCGGTCAATTTCAACATGGGGTTTGGATTTTTTTTCGTGTACAGAAGTGTGGCTGTACTGCAGAGTAGACATGAAACGTAATCGCCCTTTGTCGATCCACTGCTGGATGAAGATATCCCAGCACTGTTGGTCATCGTGGGCTGTTAGGCCACACTTCACCACCACGGGCCAGTGCTATTTTAGGGGCGCAGGGCCGTTCTAGAGAGCACGCGCCGCTGATGAGCGCCGCTACTGGGAATCAAAACGCGAATCACTGGAATCACTCGGCACTGCAATGTCGCTCTCCATTACTACCGAATGCTAGGCTCGCAAAAATGTTCTTTCGCAGACATGTATATCCACGTGAAACCCCGGGGCTCTCAATTTATTACTAAAAAAACAATGATGATGATTTGTCGTTGATATAGCGCCCGATATGCCGATGCATCTCAGAGCACTTATCTCAAATATTTGAAAGGGCCCCCCTATATCACCTGTCTCTGTACGGGAGTGGCATGATGGGTGGGTGTTCGATGGTACCTAAGTGTAACCCTAATTGATAAATGAGATTTTTTCCCACTGGGGGATGGAAAAAAACAACTTATTCGTGGTCTACCCTAGAAACAAATTTGGATCACACCATTGGCAACAACAACAATATGATGTTGAAGGCGAACGCGTTCTTGTCGACACAGTAAATACAACTTGGCACAGTTGTGGTCGATAAAGTTTCGCCTCTTGTGAAAATCTTTTGGAAGATGTGTTAAATGCATCGAGCCGAATAGGCACACTATTCTATTTTGAGGTAACTTTTTTTTTTATAATTACTCAAATGTCACGCTTTGTTTCCATCTCAGGTGAGCATCATTTTGAGCATTTCGCTGAACACAGCGCCGCGTTTCACTTTTTCGCCAGAAAACAGTGGCACACAATGCGCGTCTCACGAGCCAGCGAGAGATATCAATCTACAACAGTCCTGGACATCGCATTTGGCTAGGAAAGCGCTTCTGGCACGACGCGTAGTGCAACAAACCAAAACTTTTTCCACAATGCAGGTCCACGAGGCATTCGCAGATGCAGCAGGCGCATTACTTTAACGCTCAGTTTGGATTGCGTAAACCGCGAGCAGGCTGCATAAGGCAACACAACGACATTCTAACAATACAAGCCACTTTTGGCAGTATAGTTTAATGCATTTACGGACAAGCCAACTAAATGTGTTTAATAAAAAAACGCTAAAGCTAGATGTATATTTTTTTACTATTCTTAATAAATAAAACGTGGAGTGAAAGTCTCGCACACGTGTATAAATGTATACAACTTTGGCACAAAGAAGCAATATACTGCAGGCTGTTTTCTTTGCTCAACTCCTGTTTAGTATATTTACAACGAAGACATGATCGACTTAACTCTAGAAGCTATGCTGCAGGAAAGCCAAAATCAGCAGCACTTCACACATCACAGTTAGCTGCACCTGGACTAAAGCAGCAAAGTAAATCTCGCTGTGTAGTGAGGCATTGAGAATGTACGTATAAATGATATCCCTTCTGACAAAACTAGAATGAAAACTTGAATTATATATCTTCTTGGTTCTTTCGGTAAAGTCACGTAGAAGGGAAGTAATCAAATAATAAAAATTTAACATAATAAAATAATTATCACGACGTTTCGGCCACAACGCAAGCAGCCGTCCTCAGGTGAAAACCAGGTCTGTCGAGGCGACAGCGTCTGAATGAAACAGCACACGTGCTTGGAGCATATATATATAAGCTGGGTTGGAAGGGGGAAGAGCGAAAGAACCAAGAAGATGAATCCCTGCAGTCACGAAAGCTTTAAATCGAAATTTAATTATATATTTAAAGCATCATACATGGGGGTAAAGCAGTGCCACTGGTTATCGCACTCCGCTAGAAACCCGGCGATATGAGTTCAATTCCCAGGGCTAACTTGAGTGGTGAATGACATCTGAACCCATCCAGGGCTCCTCCGCCCTCACCAATCGGCATTGATCAGCGTGGAAAATCGCCCCAACAACTCACAGCGTCTGGAGTCCTAAATCCAGCGGTGCATTGGCAATTGATTGTGTGTTGACAACGGACCACAGATTATATTGTTATTGTGTAAGACACTGACTGTTTCCTTCCATTGCACACTTTTGGAGAAAAAGACCTCACCGAAAAATATTAATGTAATTGTATTGATAAGGATTTCTGATGATGATGATAATAATAATGTGTTAAGTTTAATGATAATAATGACAGGCCTTTTTGAGTCACTTCTGGGTGAAGGTCTCTTCGATGCATGGATGTCGTGGTGGTTGTTTTGTCATTCTTCACCACGCTGGTCAGAGCAGGCCGGTGAAGTGTGAAGCGCAAGGTTCGTTCGGATATCACTCACCACTTGTGTTAGCCACGGTCGGAAATGAAAACTGTGACACCGGTTTCACCCCCGCTGCTCAAAAATGATATACTGATAGAGAAATAAATAGCGCTATCTAATGCTGACCTATTCAGACTCGACAAATTAGATTCTGACAGTATACAAAAATAATGACTCTATGGCACGAGCAAAAGAAAATGTGTGGTTCATGAGATTTTATTTCAGCAGAACGTGAAGTTTCAACAGAGTTTCAGGGTCTCGCTCTACCCAAGTGTGCCGAATGTGTGGTCAATTTTTGTAAACATTCAAAAGAAAAAATAAGATTTTCCGAAAACACTGCCACATCTTCCACCAGGGCCTCCACGTGCACAACGCCTTGCGTACACACACACACACTGTTACGTGAAGCTATTCCGATTCAAATGGCAGCTGTTTATGCGTGCTGGTTTGATCATGACACGTCTTATTCATTATTCAACCATACATATTTCAAACGTGTAATACGTTCGATGTTTAGGCAACGTGTTCCGTTGTAGAACTTTGATTTCGCGCCAAAATAATGTTGGCACGTGTTCAAGTGTAGAAGCCGTGTCCATCTCTGACAACTTTCGCAGCACTGAAAGTGTGTTTTCACAATCAGCAGAAGCCATCTGAGCAGCCCCGCGGAGTCTCCGTTTCTGAATACGGAGCCATGGCCAATTTTACACGTGCAATATCTTTGTGTGGCCTGTCATCGCCGTCTGTCCTACGTGAGAGTTTGCATGAGGTGCGTCGTACATTAGGCTCGCGACACGCAGCGCTCAGCCTTGATATCTTAAAGAATTACACGGTGTCAAAGCGGGTTAATGCGATTCATTTCAGGCTCACCAACGGGCATGGCCGAGCGTACGGCAGTATCTTCACGCGTTTAGCGCAGGCGGCAGTGAACTGTTTTTTGTTTATCTGTATTTCACTTCATCAGTGCGTTCAGCGTGGTGATAAAGTTGGCACCCGTGATCTGGCACGAATGAAAATAAAACAACCTTACCCCCGCCTGACACCACTGACACTTGGCATGCAATACACAAGGAGAATTCTCCCCGGCTTGTGAACAGTGGTAGAAAAATACAATCGTGCCGCTCTCAAAATGAGGCCACCTCTACTGACACCTCTGCTTAAACTTAAAATATATATATAGGAGTCTCAAAACAGGCTACCTTTCTGCCATTCTGTTTTCTCTTTGACGTTGGATTGCAAGATTTACTCAAGGCTTAAATCAACTATGTATCGGTAATCTTTACCGGGTGGCTATTGTGCCGGACTTCTGATATTCTTCACAGCAGCTTGGCTAAAGGCTTTGACAAACCCAGGGGCCAGCTGTCCATTACTACAAAATCCCGTGAACAGCCACCGCGGTTGGAATGTAGGATAATCGCTGAGTTTCTATCCTCACGCAAACCTGTGCGGTGGTCTTATTTTAACGTTTCGTATCATTGGATAAGTGCCAAAGCTCCGGGGGAAGCGGTCGGGGGTACACGGCACGCGAGGTCTGCCGTGGCTCAAACTTTGGATGTGCGTCGCTGCCGCTAACTGAGGTGAGTGGCGGGGCCCCCCCCCCCCCGCCCCCCCCCCCACCTCACATCGCAAGCCCCATGCGGCATCCCCTAAGCTCCACAACGCCCGAAAGCCACCACCCCACATCTCATCCACCCACCCGCAGGAGGGAAAAAAGAAAAATCAATCTCTCATCTGGGCCACCTACCCATCCACCCACACACCTCCCACCTCCCACCCGAGTGCAGTGTCTGTGCGGTCGGCCAAGCGCCAGCTGCTTCGCACGGGCGTGAGTTAGAACGCCGGCACACGTGCAAGCAGCCGCGTCAAAACACGACGTGCCATTGCGACGTTTTTATTCCCCACTCGCACACGCGTGGCATTAAGGCCGCATAGAGTGTTCCGTCGATCACGCCACGGCCTGTGGATCCTGCGAGTGGGGGCGCGATCACACTTTCAAGATGCGCTTCGTCACGAGGCTCAGAGTGGGCATCCAACGACGCATCGGTTTGTCGATTAAAATGCATAAATGCAATGAATGGTGCGTGTTTAAGGAAGGATTCCTCGAGGTTTGTACACGCACGTATAGGGTTGAGGATGTATTCCTTAGGAAAGTTCGAGAAGGCGGACCGGATTCGGTGAGCAAATTGGAGTTCTTTTGGAATACCAAACAAATGAAACGCAAGAAGGCACAAATTATACGCGCTGCATCCACGAGGCATGCGCGACCCGGCGTGGCATTATTGCCGGCGGGATCGGACATTAGCGCCGGTCAGGTGACCAGGTCGAAAAAAACCGTCGCACTCTTAATCGGGGATCTTTCACGCTGCCGGATTTACAGCCGCGTGCTCATCCACGCTTTCATTACACTGGTCAACAAAAAAAAAAAAATTTCTGGCCTGGACTTTTGCAGCTGTTTTAGACTAATGTCAGGGTGCTGATTCTCTATCACGTCTAATTTTTATGCTATCGGCATACCCCATTTTCATTGATTTTACCCGAAATTAACTCTGTCACTTATGATCGCAAGTTGTTGCGAGTCAGTGACTGCTTTAGTGTTAAAATATGGTGCTGTATTTTTAGGATAGTGTGTTAATAATGTAATTTTATGTAGATATCTACATTTATTTAATATTTTTATTCTGCAGTTTTTATTGAAAATGCAATATTTGATATCTCAAAAACCTGATGTGATAGACAAAAACTGATGCCAGATTTGGAATCAGAACCCCCAAATTACCTTAAAACCGTTGGAATAGCTTATGCCAGAAAAAGTGTGTTGACCAGTGTTATTTTTAACCCAAACGCCCGTCTCGTCGTGCCGACACGTTTGTGATGTGCAACACGCCGTGCTCCACGTCGGAGGGCCGGTGGTCACCAGGGGGGGGGGGGGGGG
>CM025611.2:3665248-3702332 GCA_014621495.2 Entosphenus tridentatus
GGGGGGGGGGGGGTGCTTTCGGGGGCATTTCTTGCGTGCCGTTGCCAAGCCCAGAGGCTGCGTTAATGTTCAGGGGGGGGGGGGCGGGTGGGGTTGGGCAACGTTTCTGTGCCCTCAATCCTGGCTTCCATCGTTTGGAGCAAATTGAAATGTGCAAGGGACGAGCCGTTAACACCAAATCTCAGCCACAGGACAATAGAGAAGCACGCGACGCATGATGACATTTAAGCGGTCTACTTGGTTGACACGCAATTATTGTGTTCATCACATTGTCCGTTATACGCTCTTTTGTGTGTGTGTGTGTGTGTAATATGGCGTTGGCAGTGGTGCACACACGCACATAACAAAAGCTCTACACATACATAAATAACACTGCCTTGAACGGATACATATTTACAGAACAGTCGAGGAATTGAGCAATGGTCCTTCTTAGCAGACGAAGTTCCATTGCCGAATACGTTCTTGATGGTATGTTGTCCACTGGCATTCAAATTAAAGATGTAAAATGTTAAACGGACTCTAAGTTTATTCTGATTTATCTGTAGCAGTAATGTTGGCTGCTTCTGTATCCAGGCTGTATCGTAGAACAATTAGGAGATTCTATTTTGTTTTGGGCGAAATTTCCTTTCCTCCTCCACAGAGCCAAATGGCATTTGCCATCGTACAGGAATGTGCTTTTTATTAGCGGACAGAATTGGAAAAGAATAGTGCCTAAGTACTGGCAGTATTCACGAAACGACACACGTGAACTAGATTAACACGCTGCTCCTCTCCAAATTCCACAGTAAACTGTTCAGGGAACTTCATTTTAAAGGCGCACAATGTGAGACCGGAGCCAAAGATAGCACATCAAAATAATGTACTTGGCAACGTTGCAACTATTTAGCGATGGGACGCGTGGGCTTTTAAAATTATTTTGCAGCTCAGCCTGTTAACAAATATGTCAGAGCCACCCCTGCAAATGCATTTTGCTTTGGTCTAAAAATACGAGGCGAGCTTCAAAGGGTCGCATACGATTATTCCTTTTTTAAGCCTGCCACTTGACCACCCGTGTCTATGCGAAACAAAGAGCGGCAACTGCTCCCGCCAATATCGTCTGTCGAACGTGACGGACCACAGCACCGCTCGCTCGCCGCCTGCGGATCTCCGCAGCGCCAGATTTGGGTGCCTCGTAATCCCAGCGTTGGCACGCGTCGCGTGTTAAGGGACCGCCCGTGCACGCACATCCGCAGCTCCCCCCGCCGCACGTGCATTATTCAAATGGGAGCGCACGTGTGAGCGGCCGCACGCAAAGAGAGAGAGAGAGACACGAACAGGAGTCACACTGTGAAGTGACCAGAGGTCGCATCCGGGTACCCGATACCCGTACCCTACCCGATACCCGGCTACCCGTACCCGGCCGGGTACGGGTACGGGTAGCCGTTTGCGACTCTGGTGCGGCCGGGTACGGGTACGGGTAGGCCGTGAGTCACTGGTGAGTAACCGTTTGTCACTCATTTCGGGTAGGGTACGGGTACGGGTAGGGAACGGGTACCCATTTGCAACCCTGGTGCGGCCGGGTACGGGTACGGGTAAGGAATCAAAACCCGTTTGCGACCTCTGGAAGTGACACAGCAGAGGATCAAGCCGCTCATTTCATTGTTTAATTCGTATCCTTTGATTGACGAGCAAGTGAGGGCTGCCAGTGAAATTACGGGCGAGTTTTACAACGGCAGAGAAGGATAATTAAATAAAAAACGCACTCGGTAAAGTTGTTGCCATGAAATCAACAGATTTTACTTTCCTGCCATTTGGAGAACCTTGTTTTGAACATTGTAAAAAAAAATGTGTAAATTATCTCAGGCGGCTGAGTCAACACAATAAAATGCACATTTTATGGATAGCTCTTGTCGTTAAATCAGTGGATTTGTTTTATTAAACCCGAATATACATTGTTGTGCAGAGCTACAACTAGGAAACGATCCCAAAAAGAATATCCATCTCCAAAATTCGAGTGGAAATAATTTATCGATATTTCAGAAGTTGTTTTGGACGTAATGTCACTTTTAAGCTCTGTTCATTTTAAATGAGCAACTTAAACAAACGTTATACAAAATTAGCTTCACAGTTCTTTACCTATAATTAATTATTATAAATTTGGAAAAGATTTGCGGCTACCAAATACCAACACTGCCTAAAACAAGGTCACGATTAGTGGAAAACGTATAAAATAACTACATTGGTGTTTAAACAAGCTATCGTGGGAATTGAATTAGCCTTAGCACGAACCACTACGTTTATATATTCCACGACACATTTTAAACACTGCCAAAAACTCATGAATGGAATTTACCCAATGTCACAATGTCGGACTCGCCTGTAAAAATATTGTGATTCAGTGAGTACTTCCTGAATGCATTTAATAAATAGGGGACATTGTCGTTAATGTAATTGAATAACATTGTTATTATTATAATCATGGAATGTGGCAAATTGTAGAAAGCGTTGGCGAGTCGTGGTGGAATTCGCAGCTTTGGCCATGGTGACCTCTCCAATCTGCAATAATGATTACAGAGCTTTGTGTCCGCTGACTAATGACTCCAAAATAAAATGGGGATGCGTCGACGGGCAACGGGCTATAAATAGGGCTCACGTGAAAAACCAAAATCTGTTTAAGGTCGTATGCGTGCGAGCCAAAACCCTCGACGGCAACGCGTCGCGAGGCCACGTCACCCCCGCAGCGGATCACGAGCACCGCCGCTGCTGCCGCTACTACAGAGGTCTCCTGACCCCCGGAACGCAAATAAACCCGCGCCAACATCACATGTACAGGCGGGCGGTCGAGTGGCCGTGAAACCCCCTTACGGACGCAATCCCTAAATATGAACGCGGGGGAGCACCAACGAGAAATGCCTCCGCTCGTGAGTTTGATTTAATAATACAAAAAAAATAACCCAATTAATGAGGAATTCGTCTGAAAGCATCGCGAGGTTACATCAGCTCGCTCGTGGCATCACCACTCAGGGCGATATTGGAATTGGGTCACGGGTCGCTCGAAATAAAACGGACGGACGGCATTAAACATGGCTCACTTCTGACCTTCACTGGATATATATCTGTCGAGGTGAAGGTGCAGCCCTGCAGTTGCTTTCTCGCTCCACTGCTGGCAGAAGGGTCTCCACTCGAGGGAGCTAAATAGAGTCCCTCTACTGGGTATTTTAGCCTACTCGTCAATAAAACTATTTTTTTTTAAATATATCGTACAAGATAAAGCCCATTGAGCTGCATCATCTCTTTGTCAGAAGCAACCCAGCGACAAATGAAAGCTGAACTTAGTGGCTTATCATGTGGAAATGTATTGCAGTCAAATACTCTAAACGGATGATTCTAAATGTGGAAGGGAAAAGCAAAGGACCCAGAGAAAAATCCACGCGACCACGGGGAGAACATGCACATTACAAATATGCATGTGTCAGGGTCGAGATCGAACCCAGGCCCTCTTGCATGCCAGGAGAGGGAGTCAAAATCTCGCCACCGTGGCGCCAATGGTGGCGAGGCCAGGCAAAGTCATGAAAGCGGAAAGAGTTCCCACATTTTACCCCACCTCACGCGATCTGCCAGTCTGCGATGTACCCATTTGTACTGCAAAGTGGGCAGAGGTGGATGAAAGTCGTAGGGGAGGGGGGGGGAAGAGAGAGATTTTAGAAACCTGCCCATTGTTTCAGCTGTTTGGAGATGAAATCGAACCGCGCCAAACAATGACCCCACTCGCTACACGAGGCACAGTTATTTATCAACAAAATGCAGGTGGCGGTACAGAGCAGTGACGTGCGGTGAGGTCAATGGCTGGGGAGGCATTGGCCAGTGTCAGAGCCAGATTCACACACTGAGGGGGCGTGGCCTCACTGAGGGGGCGTGTTCTCACGGAGGGGGGCGTGTTAGACACGTCCCCCTCAGTGAGGCAGATGTGATAGCTGCCTCCCCTGGTGCTTTTTCATTGCAGTTTCATGACGAGACCAGCGAGCCTAAATATTTTTTTTATACGAATACGTGAAATAAGTTACCTGGAGTAGAAGGGGTCTACAAACATTACATTGGTGACATACTGAGATAGTAACAGGCACGCGCTTATTGCCCGCGCTCCATCCAGTTTCTGAGGGGTTGCGCAATCAGAGGGGAGGCTGAGCTCGTCGCTGCCTCACCTCTCGTCTCTTCCTGTATTTGCAGCGGAGCTCCGCAAATTTGGCGAGTTTGACTACAAAAGTGATTGGAATCGTACAGAAATTGCATTTATAACACAGATCAGTGGAAAAATCTGAATATTTATTTTATTTGATTGTTCTTTTTTTTTACTTTTCGTAACAGCTATTTTGATTGGAGTATGATAGGTGAGGCTCTGCCTCCCCTGCCTCCCCTGACCGCACGTCCCTGGTAGTGAGGAGCCTAAATCCATCGACGGCAGTGGATGTGTCCGTTGAAAATGGTTAAACATGTCCCATTGTGCATTATTAATTTGTTATTGGGCGTAGATGCGTGAACAAGGGGTTAAAAACGGACCCCGTCCATGTGGCCACACCGTTGCACCTGCTGTGGCAAGTGCCTCACACGACAACGTCGGGAAGCCGCGTGGCCTTTCAACTTAACAAGTGAACCCAGTCGAGAAACAAATTTGAAATGACCTTGACGCTGTGACCCCCTCCGCTCCGCCAGCCTTCTGACTTTCAGCTCGCCCGTGGATATCGGCCAACGAGGCAACAACTCTGCCAAGCCCTGAGTCTTTTTGCAGCATTGAAGGAGAAAATAAAGTACGCGGAAAACTTTTTCTTTTTAAAGGGGAAGGGGGCGAGCGAGCGTGCGGGGAGAATGAAAATAAACAATTTTAAATGAATTCACAACCTACGCTTGGACCCACACCGCCGCCGACTCCCAGCGAAATGTGGCTCACAGCTGAGTCGCCTGGAGTGGCTTGGTCACCGTGGCGAGGGTGGAGGCAGGGGCTGGGGAGTGGGAGGGGTGGCCGGGGGAGACCCCAACTCTAACCCTCCACCTTAGAAGAAAAATAAAACCCTCACAAGTCCCTTTGAGCACAGCCGACTGTAGGTTGTCGGGGGCAGTGTATAACGCATGCACCCCCCCCCGCTCAAGCCCCCCCCCCCCTCCCGATTGCTGAATCACAGCGGCGTAGCCCTTAAAATTAGATTTGACCCAACAGCTGCCACCTGCTCCGAATAGCAATCTCCGGTTACACCGCAGTGAAATTGGTCAATGAACACAAACCACCAAACCCCGTGCCAGTGCTCGACCAAACCCCGACCACCACAGACTGTGACCCACCTCCCCCCCCCCCCACTTCGATGGGTCAGCAACACGGTTGGGCAAAGACGTCGGCACCCGCAGAGGGAGAGAGAGAGGGTCGATAAATTGCGATTATATTTAAGACGGAAAGAGGAGGGTTTCGCCACGAATCTGGCTGTCGCCTGAGGATGTTGGTTGCAATTACCGGCGAAACGTCGTACTCGAATTGTGGGTTTACTCTCCAACACAACCGGTGTGCTGTACTAGTGACGAATTGCCGTGTTCTTTTTGACGTGGAAAACCTTACTAATTGGCTGTGCCGGGTGGTGGTGGGTTTAACGACACATTTACATGTACGCGATCTGACCCAAAAAACCCCTACCATGGATAATATTGATCGTGAAAGCCTGCGAGTTAAACTGACATGGGGGTTCCATTTAAGAATCGATCATCTTTTTCTTTCACTTTGTCGTTGCTGGTGACTCGTTGCTTGCCTTGCGTCACTTTCACGTGAATATTTTGCGGTTTCGTTTTCTCCTTTAGCCTAAATGTAATTGGAGTTAAATAGCTATTGTTCAGGTATACGATGTATGCGTGCACCGTGAGTTGAAGAACTGATTTTAGTAACTGAATTGATGCACTATCACACGCCTCCTATCTCGCTACTCAATCGACACACCCTATCCGTACGACTCGCTGACAACTCATTGACATCATTCTCGCTTTGAGCACGCAGGACCAGGCTCACTTTTAGACCTCTGACAACTCCATGAGGCTTGAACAGTGTGTGTGCAACACTGAATAACTGGGATACGTCTCGGCTTGTGAGCAGACGGTGGCACGATGGATCGCACACCACCACCTCAGTTCAACTCGCGGCCATGGCTACTATAGCGAGTGAGATCTAGACAGCTCCAGGGAGTCTTCCTTAAACGCCCCCCCCCCTCACCCGCCGTGACCAGCACGGTGAAGTACGGTTAAACAAGTGTGGCGTTGGGGAGATAATCCGAGAGTGGATTGATTAAAAAAAAACACACGGGCCATGCGTTAATTTCTCGCGGCTTCCTCGAGCGTCTCGGAGGGGCGACATAAAAAAAAGTTATCACGGCAATGCCTCGCAGTGTTACGCAAACGTGGCTGCGAGTGTGGATTTCCCTGCAGAGGGCTGCGCGGAGCTGGGGAGCCGAGCCTCGCACGCGCCCTAATAATTAGCTGCGGGACTTCGTAATGCACAATGGCGTGCCGGCATTAGGTGGAATTTCATTTTTGGCACGCGTTTTTGCTTGATTAATCGCAGGCCGCTGCAGTGAGCTGGCCAGCGAACCGCACGAACACGGCTTTTACGGGCCAGGCAGAGGGGAATTGCGTGTTGTATTTTGACTATGAGAAATGAACGCGAAAAGAACTCTGCCACCGTTGCGGAGTTGCACTTGGTTGAGAGTTGGGACGGGGGGGGTAGCGAGAATCGGAGGTCTTCATTTGCGTGAGTATATCGATAGAAGCCGAACCGTGACAATTTGACCTCTTCGGCACGCAATCCGTTGGGCGGCGAGCTGCCCGGCTGGCCCTGCGTGACGTCCCGAGTTGCACAGAAAACGAAGCCACCTTCCAGATATGAAACGACGCCAAACAGGTTGCAACGATTATGGATAAGAAAAAGCAGCCAGCAACTCAACAAAAGAATGAAGGGCAAAGGGAAAGAAAAAAACAAGTGGATATTTTCCTGCCGAGTGCAAGAAAACCAAAATCTTCCGCTGACATTTCATATGGAATTTAGCACGTGCATAACTACACAATTGGAATGGTGGTTGTAGCAGTAGCACATTGGTTCGCGCACCGCACTGTGAACTCAGCGATCTGAGTTCGATTCCTACCCATGGCTAACCAGCAGGGAGTGATGTCTGAACTAGTCCTGAGAGCCCCCTTCACCAGCCCACACTGCCCAGTCCGGTGAAGTAAGATCAAATAACCCCCCTTAACCGACTCATTCGGTATGGGATGAACAAAGAATTGAACATTACCTTTAATAATTTATATTTAATTTTCATCATTGAAATTGAAAATCGGCACCCACTGTACATTATACAACAGCCAGACTGAAATAATTTCAATATATAAGAGACTTTGCACAAAAACACGTACATTAAATCCCATTAGTATCGCTTTCATGCCTCAACACGAATTCACTCTCCACAGTGACAAGGGTCAGTGGGGGGGGGGGGACATCTGTAAATAATGAAACCAAATTGAACGCGACCCAGAAGCTTGTTAGCGAAGTAAGCAAGCACGGAGTGATAATTATTTAACTATGTGAAAACAGCCACATCAGATCATGGAAGTCTTTGTCTTGATTGCACCCAAATGCTCCTGAATTACGTGGCCTTATCGCCTCTGTGTGTTGTGCTCTTCTCTATAACAGATAACACAAAAAACCAACAGCGTTCTTAACGGCTAGTTTCATGAGCCACTTCGTTTGTAGCAATTGTCTGCTTTAATATTTGTCTTGTTGATAACATGTTAAGCATGTTGTTGTTGGTAGTATACTGTTTTGCCTGGTGGAATTTGTAAAGAGATACCGTTGCTCAGGTGGTCTTATCTTCTGTTTTTAAATTAATATAATCAATTGCATTATGTATTAAATGTATCCCAGCAACTCGTCTCTTCGCAGGGTCATAAGGTCACTTATAAAGGTGTTTGCGGAGAGTGCACACACATCGTTAGTAGATTCCTGTTGAGTTTCCATGTTCACTTTGTGCTGTTGTGCTTTTTTATTGACAAACCCTGAATATAATTATCTTTCTTTTCAGTGCAGTTTTAATATCGTAAATAGAATGCACTTACTGTGCAATTTCTCTAAATGCAGTCATAATTGTGTTTTTTTTTTACAGGAGTACTTTGTGAAATGACGAAAAATAACATTTTATTTTAATTCTGAATCATCATGCGGAGTGACATTTCATAAGCCTAGCTCAGACCACACCTATTTGATAAATCCAGCCAGCGGACAATATCCTTCAGGACACAATGCTCTTCACGCATGGAATGCTAACGTATGTTTTATTACGATGAAAAGCTTGTTCGTTCTAAGCATGAACAACCAGACTAAATTTTGGTCGATACGTCTCTGACCATTACCTGCTACCTCATTGTATTTGTATTACGATTTAATATTTTTAAAATCTGTTCCAATCTGGTTAATTGCTTAATCATAGAAACAAGTCTACGATTTTTTTGGCATTGCCAGACTTATTCTCTGCTTAGTATGATTAATTATAACTAATATTGTTGTTTTGGCCTATTTTCATCCCATTTGCGATTAATTTCCTATATTATTCCAAGTGTTTTTTGGACCACACCGTTTCGTCTAATTGTATTTGCTTTTTTGATCAGCCAGGTCTCCCAAAAGAAAAACGAGACCCTTCGTAAAAAAAAAACGTGCTCTCATCTGGTTATGAACAAAGACGTGTTCTTCCTCGCTCGCTCGCTCGCCCGCACGATCATTCCCCACGTGCATCGCGTTATGTGCCACATTGTGGGCTGCCATTTAGGCACTGCGCACGTCCACGGTGCGCCTTCGTCGTGCGACAGAACGATCAGACGGGCCGGCGTTTGTGTGTTTTTTTTGCTACGGATCCTCCACTCTGCTGTCACCGCTAATACCAGCGAGGAGCCACGGGGTACTTGGCGGTGGCCAAGAGATTCCATTTCACCGTTGCAACAGCAGCCCCAACACCCCACCCACCCCTCGCCCTTGTCCAGTAACAACACGGGAACAGATGCGCACGGACTGCCGAAGACCTACATCGTTTGTGACTCCTGCCGAGCAGACATCGGTGCTCATTGTGCAGAGGGTGGACGCAGCAGCGTAGTTGTCAGTCGGGGGCTGTAAGGGGGGGCGAGTTCCCCCCCCTCTCTCCCAATCGCCTCCCCATGCCCCCCCCCCCCCCCGAACTGTATTGAACCCACCATCTATATTCCAATAATCAAGTAAAAAAATGTTGGTACGGCCATTCATAGGGCATGGGAGCGAGAGCAGAATGCATTCTAGAACGAAGCAGATCTTATCCCAAACTCATCTTGTTTAGCGTTGAACATTTGTTAAAAATTATCTTAACATTGGCTGTGGTATGCACACCCCCCTCCCCCCGGCCATACGTTTAAATATAACCCCCCTAAACAAGATCCTACTAAAGGGTTACCAGGATCTCTCCTGGCACACTGAAGAGAGGAAGAGAGAGAGAGAGAGAAAACGACGCCCCGGTCATTGTTACAATCAGTGTGGCACCGCTCCACGCACCTGTCTTCAAAAGGAGGACCAATCGGGCATCATTTTGATCTTGCGGAAGCAATCCCCTTGGTCCAGGCAGTGTGTATTTGTACGTTGTGTGTATGTTGAACTTCTTTCGCGCCACACGTAGCCGACCGTGCTAATCGGAGGTGCGCGGGGGGATGGACAACAAACTAGACACAAAAAGCATCTCTAAATAAATGAGTTTTACATTTATACATCTAATTTGTGGGGGTTGCCCTCGGATTTTGCTGCAAGGTGGAGGTGAAGGGGGGGCTTGCGGGGTGCGATGTCCACGCGTCCCCCCTTGCCACGAGCCCCTCCAAACCTCTTCCTGCCCCTACTCAAAACACACAGAGCCTGCCTTGCCTGGAGGCGAAACAACCGCATGCCCGCACTGCTCAGCTCGACGGCACCAAAGCACATCTCCTCCAAGCATTGGCTCATTAAAAGACATCCCCGTTGGCACCGTCAACCTGTGTGAAGAAAAAGAAAGCCAACTCTTTGTGTTTACGCTGTGCTCGTTGACTTGCCAAGTCGTAGTTGGTGTTTTCGATGAATGGGAAGAGAAAATACATTCGATTTATGAAATGCGTTGTATGCTTTAAGGCTGTGCCCTACATTTTACTCAACATTATTTATTTCGATTTAAAGCTTTCGTGACTGCAGGGATTCATAATCTTGGTTCTTTCGGTAAAGTCACGTAGAAGGGAAATAATAAAATAATAAAAATACAACATAATCAAATAAAATTCTCACGACGTTTCGGCTACAATGCAAGCAGCCGTCCTCAGGTGAAGAAACAGAGCTGTCGGAAAGACAGCGTCCTAATGAATTGAAATTTTCTAGCAACCCAGGCTCAGGCTTTATTTCAGCTGGTAAGGCCCCATCGAGCGAAACCTCTCCATTGCCAGGACAACCCTGCACAGCCCAAGACCATCGGTAGTGGTGGCGGTTACAGGACATCGCAGGGTCGAGGGAATGTGCAAACTAACGAGCAAAAAAATAGAAATTTACACGAAACCCACACCAGAATTCATTGCAAGCAGGATAAACAATCGTACTTAAATACAAATTCAAAAAATTATATAGTGCCCATACGGATGGAAATAAGCCACGTTCTTCACTTCGGAATGGGCAACGGGCAATCAGAGGTCAATCGAAAAGGTTTCTTGGATATTTAAATGGATGGAGAATGTCAGTTAAATCCTGAGGTGAATTGCAATGAAGAACGTTGTGGATAATAATCGCCCAGTGTGGATCTCTACGTTACTCCGGCGAGGTTAGATTAGCGTTGGGGTAAAGCTGTAGGTGAACAGCACTATGAACCCAGAGACCTAAGTTGGATTCACGGCCATGGCCATGGCTAACATCAGCGTTGAGTGATAACTGAATCCTTTAATAAACTACACTGACCAATGTGGTGAAGTATGGACAAGCAACCCTTATTTATTGACAACGCAGGGGAGTCTGCTCGTGGTTTGACAAAGGACTGGAAATCCTTCATTAGGATTTTATTATTAAAGTTATTTAACATTACTGACCAGGAGCAGTAGACGATTGAATACAGAAATTGTCTAAGGAAATGCATGGAGCATTGCTGCGTGTCTCTACACTTAAAAACAACTATTAATGTTCAAGTCAATTGTTAATGAACAGTTGTTTAAGTTGTTTGAACATAAATGATGTAAAATGCTTCTAAATCATGCCTCATACCGAATTTTATATTTTTCTTGCTCGAAACATTAAGTAACGTTCCCTCATAGCCTTGCCCGATTACAAACTCTGACCAACTTTTTCGCATTAATTTAATGGCGTTTTTATTCTCTGCGAACGTGACGTTGCGGGGTTTACCATTTCACTGCATTCCCTCGGCAGCTCGGGGTTCCCCTTTATAACGCCGACATTCAGTGTCGACGGGGCCCTCGATTGGCATCGGTGTGGTTTGACACTCACACTTTGTCCATCAAAATTAAAGATTTGAACAACCCGAGGAGAGGGCTTCATTTAAAGACCGCAACCATCCCGAACTTCCCATAGCCACCGAGGAGACTGACCCACAACCATTGGTTCCGTTTAGTTGGCTCGGGGGAAAATAGACGGAACGATATATATATGCGCCACGCAGAATGCTGATGAGAAGATTGATAGCTTGCAGATATTGCTTAGAGGTAGGAGATTTTCCACGAAAGCGTGGAAATTCGAGGTGGCTGCGTGCTCTCTATCCTTATCGTGATCAGCATTCCTTGCCGTCACATCAGCACGAGTGCTTTGCTCGCAAATAAATAATGTTTGAAACAGACTTCGTGCTTGTTCTCCTGAAAATAATTAGAAATGCGTTATTGCTATTTTAATAGTACCAGTTACCAAAGCACGATATCCCGGGCTGTGTGGCAATGTGGTCAGATTGCTTAACTCACCGGTCAAAAAACACGTTAAAAGCCTGGTTCGAGGTCAACTCAGCCAATCATCCCGTTGGGGTCAATAAAATACATACTATTTACTGGAAATTAAATAATGGCTCTTAAACAATAAAAGGGCCTTAAAAGAGATAAGCCCCATTTCTCATTTGAGCAGCGGTTATTTTACTTTTTAACTAGGAATATGAATACAAATTACAAATGCGATTTATAATAACCCAGCTTGCTATGTCAGACCTACATTAGGGCCATCCGAGAGTATAGGCTGACAACCTCTAGCATTTAGAAGATGTCTGCACGCTGATGTGCATCTGTATAAAACTGTAGAACCGTGCAAACACATTTCCCTAGCCGTGCCTGTACTGCAATGCATTTACATTTGCAGAGGCAGTAGCGACCACAATATATTCTAAGATATTCATAGCCCTGCTCAGCATTCAGATACGTACAGGCAGATCCCTGAAGGTATAATCTGTTATTAAATCATTACAAAGTATATATCGATCCCTTGTATCAATCCACTGCTGGATGAGGGCCTGTTAGTGCAGTGAGGGTAATGGGGGCTATTTGACCATGCTTCACCATGATGGTCAGTGTGGGTTGGTGAAAGTGGGCAGCGCAAATGTGGGAGCACAGAATGACAGCTCAATCATAGATTTTACTCAACTGCCCTCTGCTGCCCACCATGTAGCCCCAAAGCAGCCTATAGCAACCTGGCATGCACGCAGATCACCCACACAAGCACTTGTCCAGGTTCAAATCCGCTCATCTTCTGAGACGTGATGAGATCAGGGATGTTAACATGGCGATTCGGTCGTAGGTGAAAGAAATATAACGCTAAATGCCGCAACAAATGTACGACATTCTGTACAACGTGTAAAAAGGTCATCAACAAAGGCTGAATTTGAAATGTTAAAATTATTCGCCTCCAAAGCTGCCCGCGCTCCACAACTGCGTTAACCAGCCGGGAACGAATGTGCCCTCCGACAGGGCTTACGCCCGTGCTCGGCTCGTGCAGGCGACGCGCCGCTCACATTAATCAGCTGGACGGGAAGCAAGAAATTAGGCAGGGCTTTTTGAAACCGGGTCGGGGTGAAAGCGTTCGCCTCGGAGAGACGGACCTCAATTCATTTGCAACCCGACGCCGGAATCCGTGCAATGTGGCGCCCAGGGCGATGCAAAGTGCATCGCCGCGCTGCCGTTTGGCCAGGCCGGAGACGCGGCCGGCCCCGCTCTCCTGAGTTAGACTGATGGCCTTAATCTAAGTTGTCTTGTGGTTGTTGTTGTTCGTTGTTTAACTTGCATCCCACTGGGATTTTTGCACACAGCGTTGGTGTGCGGTGTTTTTTCTGCAATATTTGCCGTCTTTTCTTGGATTTTCTGTATGCACTCAGTCACATATTCACCTTAAGATGTTTTTTTGTTCATGTTTTTTGTTTGTTGCGGTTGCACCCGATTCAAGAGCCGAATGGCTCACAGGGCTATTCCCAATAAATAAATAAATGAAAATAAAATAAATGAACTTGAATCCTGAGCGCAGCTGGGATTCGACGTTGCTCCTCAAAATCAGCTTGCTGGGATCATTGCAGTCCCCTTTCGCGAAGCATTTACAGGGGGGTAGGGGAGCAGGGGGGGGGGTTATCACGTCCGTTATCGGCAGCCCGCGGGGTTTATGCCCTGGGCCACAGGAACAGCCGTTGTTGTGCATTACCTTCAAGCTCCCACGTCTATGCTCCGTGCCGACACCAAACCAGCAATGGCCAACCACGTGACATCTGGCCAAATAACACCCTCACCACCCCCCCCACCCCACGGTCCCACGTGTGAAAAGGAGCGCTTTTGATGGAACGTGCATGCACGGCGCTCGACATTGGTTAATTAGGATGAGATACTTGAGGAAATAATGTTTACCCTGATCAATGCCTTCAGCCTTGTGGCGTCGGGGGAACTGAGGGGGGGTGACCCCCCCCCCCCTGCTAATGAAGGCTTAGCCCCCTACATTTCTAATAGGTAAGGAAAAACACGTCGGTACAATATTTAACACCATTCGCTGTTTTTTTCTTCAGCCATTCATCATATGCACAGGGGCGAGAGAGAGAGAGCGAGAGCGAGTGCAGAATGCACAGCAGACAAAAGCAGATCGGTATCCCGATCAATTCCGTTCATCGCTTCACAATCGCTTCACATTTGATCAACAGCGGCGCATGTGGTGCGCCCCCCTCAGTTAATTCCCATGCCCCTGCGCCCCCCCCTCTCCACCAACACCACCACCATCACTCTGCCACCCGTCCGCTAAACAAGTGCGCAACTACTGGGCTGAATGCCTTCAACCGAGCACGAAATCGAATCGTAGTGCTTTTCACTCCGGCATTCCGGCGTGCACCCCCTTACCGGAACAGCTCATCGTCACCTGCCGCCGCTCGTGCTCTCTCAGAGTCGAGTGCAAGCGCTGATTGCCCGCGCCCCCCCCCCCCCCCCCTTTTGGCGCATTCATGGGAGACGAAGCCGAGCCTCGTGAAAGCTGCCCACGTGAAACTGTAACCTGGCGCGGTAAATGTGGTTATTTTGTTTCGCAATGCCTACGCCGCGAAAACACAGAGGAGCTCAGCGCTTTAGGCCGCAATGCAGTGCGCTGACCCTCTGCAAGCCCCTTGCCACCTCATGAGCCGATGATAAACACATGCAGTGGGAATCTTGAAATGAGAAACAGTTAAGCCATTTTTTTCGATTTAAAGCTTTCGTGACTGCAGGGATTCATCTTATTTGTTCTTTAGGTAAAGTCACGTAGAAGGGAAATAATAAAATAATAAAAATAAACATAACAAAATAAATGTGAGAATTATTTTTATATAATAAAATAAAAAAAATAAAACATAACAAAATAATTGTGAGAATTATTTTTATCACGTTTTATTTTAATTATTTTATTATTTCCCTTCTACGTAACTTTACCGAAAGAACCAAGAAGACCATTTTTTTTGTTTACATAGGTGAACTTTTTTTTTTTGAAAAAAAAGTTACTTTTTACCAAATCAAATTTGAACTTTGTGAGTGAGCAGTGTAACACCGTGTGTTCGAAAATGACTCCGGCAGATGTTATTACGAAACTACTTCTCTAGAGTATCATGAGTATCCACACGAGGGGCACGACTTGTATATTCCCTGCAAACTGTATTCATGACGTGCCATTTAATAGTTTTTTATTTTATTTTCTGATCTTCAAATAATTTGGAAACAAAATTGTGTATGGTGGCTATTTGTGGAATCATTGGTGCTGGGTTGAGACTTTCACCTCGCTCCACTGCATAACCCAATCTAATTATGTATGTTGAACTTCTTTCGCACCATACTTAGCCAACCGCGCTAATCGGAGGTGCGGGAATTCGGAGGTTTCGTTAACTGCCTGGATTTGACCCTAGGATCTCATCAGTATCAGCTTGATGCTCTAACACCTAAGCCACAGAGCTACCACTGTTAAACATATTTAGTTGATATAGTACCCTCTGATGGAGATGCTTCCATCAGCAGTGCTAGGAGCAAACAATTGTAGGGCTGTACCTTTACCTATTAAGCAAAGGTCCAGATGTTTACACTGTGCTCCCTCTGCCACAGGTGGCGGTTTTCACTTGCAAATGGGCAATCTGGTTCACTGTTATGCAGGCCCTGGACTGGCCCTAGGGCAGCAATCCGTAGGGCAAATGCCTCGGTGGGCCGGTCCACTCCAGTGGGGGGGGGGGCGGTCTGTGTGGGGAAATTGCCAATGTGTTTTTTTAATATTAATAATAGCTGAAATGTGTTATTACCTCTAACTTGTACGCTTCCTCGCTTATTTACCACTCTCAGTTGGCATTAAGTGCCATCATCCGGCAGCCCACATAGCATTTTCTCAGCCACTTTGGTTTGTTTTGGAGCCAGCTCCAAACGGGCAGAATGACGTTCACACAGTTTGTCTGCTGTTCTGCATAAGAGATATATCGTAAAGGTGGAGGCACCCACAATTTACCCCACCACAAGTGGCACGACTATTCCCCTAAGTACATAGCAGAAACTTCCTCTCACAAGTAAGATTTGTACATCAGTGCAAAAGTATGAAAGCTGTATATGCAATGCATTCAGTTGCATTATTTTACTGCATTTTCGCTCTGCTTGAATCGCTTTGTTACAACGCTATTAAAGGGACCGTGTGTTCAGCATTATCGTCTGTTTTTGAATCCCTCTGAATGGTGAAACCTTTCCAGAGCTCCGAGCTTATTAAGCAGACTGGCACAGGTCAACACGCACCAAGGTTATATACAAAAAAACTAGAAACTAGAAACTATATATGCATAGTTTCTGCTTTTGATTGTGCAAATACCTCCCCCGAGGTGATTCCAAACCACATCAGAGCAACGGCCGTGCAAGCAGACACCACCTCGGGCTCAAGTAAAAAAAAAAGATCTTACAGCCTCACCTGGTCCCATAAAATTCGGGAAAATTACCTATTTTATGGTGTTTTTGGAATTTAATACAGTACAACGTGTGGAGATGTTTTTTCCCCCCAGCATTTATTAAATACAAGAGCCCTACTGCAAAGCTACAAAGGCGTTGATATTAATGGCAGATACATTACTGTATTTACGTAATTCAAAACAGTAATTTTTCACCAAAGGTGAATACGCTGCCTGTGATTTATTCCATTAAATGATAAACGTGTCTCTTGTAGTTTGCGATAAATCTCAAACAAGCATGGACAAGTCGGCGGTGGGGACTTAGAATTTGGCAGTGTAGTGACGGGCGATGCAACAGCAGATAAAGATCAATTACTCTTGCTTGCCTTTGCAAATAGACACGTGACCATACTTCACCACGCTGGTCAGTGTGGGGGGGTAAACGGCGGGGGGGGGGGTGAAGGAGCCCAAGATCAGTTCAGATAGCACTCTTCACTGGTGTTAGCCGTGGCCAGGTATCGACCTAGGTTGCCAGGTTCACAGCTCAGTGTGCTAACCACTGTGCCACCACTCCCCCCCACCACCCACTGTGCTGTATTTTTCCCAACTCAAAGAGAAACACACTTAATTATTTTGTCAACAATGGATTATAACAGATGTGTGGTATTTTTCACGATTAAAATGTCCCAACTGACCCTTGAAATGAAAACTGACAAACGAATGCATAGGCAGGGAGATGTGAGAGGGCTTTCTATTCGCAGTGGCAGAGTCACGGCAAGCACTCAGCCCAGGAGCTTACAATAATAACTGGCACACACGTGGCCCACATTCCTCCCCAAAGGGTTAATGTGACCGGACATCCTATCGTCATTTTGACTGCCCGTTCAAAACCCAGCACCTGTCCATTTCAGTGGACACCATCTGGCAATCTGCAAAATTATAATTTATGCACGTTGTTCTTTTAATGACAGCTACCCATCTATATGGTGCACAGACTAACACAACAAAATGGGCTTCCTGAATCTGACCTTCAAAAAAAGGATGCATTGTAACACGTCCTAAAGCCAGCTCCACGTATTAAATTATCCCAGAATGACACTACAGGGACTTAAAGACTCATTGCACAAATCTTACAGCTTCCCTGAACAATCAATAAAGTCGTTTGTTTTTCACTCTATTCGAATAAATAGAAATTCCAGGGATTATGTTGCCCCTTCAAACAATTCCCCAGGTGGATTTTTCTAATGTCTCTACAGTGTGTGAGGCATGAAGAATTGTGAGTTTCACAAAGCTGCCGGGCGTGTGTGTGTGCGTGTGTGTGTGCGTGTACGTGTGTGCGTGTGTGGGTAGCGGAGGTGCAGCGATTATAGCACGCTGCTGCGGTACGAACCCGGCGACCTGAATACGATTCACGGCCAACACCAGTGACAATTATTCAAACTGGTCGTGGGCCTCCTCTAGGTCGACTCAGCTTCAATTGAGTACCTGGTACGGTGTGTAAACATCACCACCAACCCCATCGTATTCCGTGCTGGCATTTATAGGTGCTCGCTATAAGCACCTGCCCAAAAAGTATATTAAGGCTATATGGGGGATCTTTGTCTTTTGCATGTGTTTAGAGATAGGGTCGTGATTACCGCACGGCACTACGAACCTGGTAACCCAAGATTGATTCCCGCTCATGGTCACAATCAGTGAAGAATATCTGAATCAGTCATGGGCCTCCCCTAGGTCGATTCAGCCTTTAACAAAACATTAATACCTGGTGCGGTGTTTAACATCAGCACTGGGGATATAAAAGTGGCTGGGTGTGGTGTTGGCACTTGCCTCAACAGTCTGTTAAGGGCTATGTTGGGGATTTTTTTCTTGCAGAGGAAGGCAAAGAGGAGTAACCCTCGCAAAAGCTAGCAGAGGCAGCTAAAACAGAGCAATTTGGCACAGTGCAAATTACACAGGTGGTGCATCTGCCAGTCATCTAAGTCAACTGGCACAACATCAGAATCTTTATTTAGACTGGAAGAATCCCATGAGCAATGAAGCTATTTTTCCACGGATGTCCAGTAGAGGCTCGTCAGCAAGTCACGAAAAGGAAATGAAGCAAATCTATATATAAAGTACAAATTACATAAGTACGTAACTTCCTGCCGATTTTTCAACAATAATGGCAAGCTTGGGCAAGGCAGCAAAATCAACAAAAGAAACAGTCCCAGACTACACCAGGACAACAAACTCGCAGCCCCTGGGTCTGACCCCCTGCCAGTGAGCCATTGACATTTCGAATGGCCTCAAATTGCACCTAGCCTGGCACAAGTGTCGGTGACGTCGACATCGCTTGGTGGCGAATGTTCGGCAGCGGTTGTTGTGGACGTGCTGGATGTAGCTGCTCACATCTGAAGTGGAAATTTGTGAATTCCCGTCGTGAAACGCATTCGTCCTCCTGCTGGAATAGGAGTAGGAGGCATTTTGTAATAGTGGCTTATATATATGCTCCAAGCACGTGTGCTGTTTCATTCAGACGCTGTCGCCTCGACAGACCTGGTTTTCACCTGAGGACAGCTGCTTGCGTTGTGGCCGAAACGTTGTGAGAATTATTTTATTATGTTTTATTTTTATTATTTTATTACTTCCCTTCTACGTGACTTTACCGAAAGAATCAAGATGGCGGTATACATGTTGGATAAAACTTAAACTGAAAAACCAATTATTATTTTTAGCAGGTAAAGCCCACTGAGCTATATAGCACGTTTTCAGAAGCGACCTGGCTATCACAAACGATAGCTCAACGAAGTGGCTTTGTCATCGTCTGGGGACATTTACAGCAGCCATACGGTGGCACACCACACTTTGGCCGCCGTGGGTGCAAAGGCGCCTTGAGAGATGAGTGGAAGGCGCCTTACAAGTGAAATGTAAATCATTAACCTATAGTGGATCTCGCGACAAATCCGCCGCAGCAGATACCCCCCCACCGTCCACGTGGCCACCCCACGCATTGGGGGCCCCACGTTGTTGTGCGATTTTCCGTGGTTGCACCTGCCACACGCCATCCATCTCTGTCAGCCGGAATTCACGACTTGTACGTGGCCAAGTGCGCGGTACGTCCGCTCGCTACGGCCTTCTCTACTTTCATTTGAAGGGGGGGGGAGGGGGGAGACCCGGGCCCTTCCCACAACAATAGCCCTACGTGTGATGAACCGCAGACAATGTTGCAGCGGAACGCGTGAAACTGTAGTCGGGCAGCAAAGCGTTCAACCTTGTCACGTTAAACAAAGCACATGCTGGTGGCATTCGCGTGGTTTTGTTTGGGGCGCGGGGGGGGAGTTTTTTTTGTTGTTGATGCCGTCACACGAACAAAGAATCATAATCCAACGTGGGTTCGAATTCCGTGAGAATTGGACGTGGCTGGAAGCAGGGCCTTGCTTGCTTCTCTGCGTCTGCTTTGGTACAGTATTAACGAGGAGCGTCTGAATTGTTTAGGACGTCGATGACAAACGAAGGTGAATATTTGCAGTGTTCGCTTGAAACATCCGATTTGTGCGATACGGCACGATCGAGTTTTGAAATTAAAACCGTGCAAGCAAGGGCTGTTTATTGTAATACACTTTTCATGACAGAGTATAATAACGCATGCATATCCCCCCCCCCCACCAATGTAATTCGGACACGAAGCCAATATTTTCAAACGCAATTCAAAAACGAATCATTGCGTGTCACACGAGCCACCATTTAAACCTCATCACATTGGCCGCGCCGAATGCAGCCGAGGTTGATTTCACTGACACGGCATCGAACGACGCACGCGTGCGATTGAACCCGACACCGTTAGAGCTGCAGAAACGACAACGTGCTTTTAGCAGTGAACACGCTCGCTGACTTTTGGTCACGAAACCTCCGTCCCCCCCACCTCCCCGACCGAGACTCGAATAAGCTGCACGGCGTCCGTACGCGATCACCGTGCTGCGGACATTTCGAAATATCTCACCGATGCACACTGACCTTCCTTGAGGCATCACAAGCCTCTTCAATCGCTTTGCCAAGCAGGGACTTCAAAGCCTCAAGTGCAAGCTGTTTTTTCAGTGTAGAGGGACCGGGAGAGAGAGAGAGAGAGCTCAAACGCTCTTTACCACAGCCGGAACTATGCCTGGAATGTTTGGCCTCTGAGAGCTTTTGCAGCGGTATTAAAGCAACACTGGGACAGGTGAGAAAGCCCTTCGTGGAGGTGGTCGAAAGAGAAACGTCTCCAATCCCTCGTCCTCACGGCCGTCTATTGCCTGTTAATTGGCAATGTTAGAACGTTTCGGCAGCTACGCGTCGTTTGTTGCGAGCAATGAGGGTGCCGTGCTTTATACTCATTGTACAGGGTGGTCCAGGTGTCTTGTGACCTCCCCCCCCCCCCCCAATTATTTGACCCCCTAAAGTGTGGGGAGGGTCACAGGACATTTGGACCACACTGTACAAGTCCAGCAGAGCCCTTAATCACGTGCTGGATGAGGACCACCCTGACGCTGTGCGAGTGCGACTCGTGGGGGTTGATATTCGACGAGCTAGCGAATCGCACTGGTCAGTCTGTGTATTGGTGACGACGGGCACCAAACACACGTGGTGGCATACAAGTACGGTAGAACCAACTGATGTTGCTGCGCTGCCCTCTAAAGGCACCACGGTACTGTATAAGCATCATACGTGATCAGGATCGTGTGCGAGATTTAAAGTAAAGCATAATACGGAGGATCTTACGTGATAAATAACTGATTGGATAAAATCCATGAAAATGTTTCATCCATATTGATATCATTGTCCACTTCCCCAAGCACAACATATATCAATTGAAAATGCAATCAACATTTACTCCATAAATATAAAGACCAAGATGCATATCATCATCATGGTCCGTGGGCAGATAGGCCGTCCTTGTCCACTGAATCGTCATTTGTTTCCACTTTTCTCTGTCTTGTGCCAATATGCCGAAATAGTGCCACATCTTTCAGGCACCAATCTATTACGTTTTGGAGTGCATCGAGATGCATGCACTGTGTAGCCTTTATATAATAATGGGGCAAGTACTCTTAGCAATCGCATATCAAGTTATGTATGGTGCACGAGGGGACAGAGTGGGCCACCTTTTTCTCCCCGGTGCGAATTTGTACAGACTGTACCGTGTTCTCATAAAAAGACTGAGTCAAACTCTGGGGAAAACCCAGAACTGGATCAGATAAAAGCCAGTGATTTGAGCCAGTAGTCAGAAATCAAAGTCAAACTTGGGCAGGCAGGTTGTTAAACTTGCGCCAACGCTCCTCATTATAAATGAATGTATACACACTCACAGTTCTAACCATACCGCCGCCCTTGTCGCTTTTCAGACGTTGCACTGAACGGTTTCGTCTGTGGGTCAGCCAGAAGCAGTGTCAGAGCTGGACAGTTGCTTGACTGATTTTTAAATACTTCATCGAGCAGCATGGCTGGGAGGCAAATAAATACCGCTGCCCTGGCAAAATCTAACCAGACCTGTTTCCCTCTTTGCTGTTTGGTTTCAGGCAGCTGGGCAAAGGCGTATTAACAGCAGATTCTCTAGATTTGGAAGAGTAACTCCACACAGATGGAATACTGATTGTGATTAACTGTGCACTTTTGCAGTTTTCTTACATGAAACAGATTCCATGACAGATAACGCTGCTTGTGAATAACTCCGATGTTGTACGGATAAATTCGCCGAGAAGTGGCTTTAAACGAAATACTTGAAAGACGTGCTTTATTGAGCGGCGAGCACACTGGTGCAGCAGATACATTTTGAAAAAGTTGCTTACATATTCCGCGTGCATGTTGTTCTGCGTGTCGCCTGCTGGTCCACGTGGAGGGCACCATGCACACCCACTGATAAGGAAGCTGTTGCGGTGTTGTTTTAAATCCGGCTAAAGATATATTGTATAATCTAGATTTGAAGCTTTCGTGACTGCAAGGATTCATACTCTTAGTTCTTTCGGTAAAGTCACGTAGGTAAAAAATGAAATTACAATTATTATTTTATTGTTATACATTTTAATTTCATTTTTTACCTACGTGACTTTACCGAAAGAACTAAGAGTATTGTATAATCTCTTTTATATATTTTTAACCGTGTATACCGTTTTGCTATTTTGTGTATCTCAAATGTTACTGATGTACTGTTAAGTGTACGTATTAAGTGGCGTGTTACAATTTTATTGTGAAGGGAGCAATGTTAAATAAAGATTAATTGATTATCTACTTGAACTCAAATTGAAAATAGTGAGTTATTATGAGAATATAACTTTCCGAAGAAGGCCAGTTTACCGAAATGCCTGCATATTCCATTTCTCTCAGTGACGATTAAGTAAGCAGTTTTCCTTGTTAAAGTAACATTTCATTTTATTTATTGCAACTACTGCAACTTGATATGTAACTCTCACACATGTGCAGTCAAGTCTTGGATTATAATTCCTTAAAGAATATAATTATTTCATTTATATTTAATTTATTCAAATAACCAAAATTATTTGAACAAACCATTCTGTTTGATTATTTTTAAACACATGAATGCAGGTGCAATCATTGTCCTCATTAAACCGCAGCACTGTTGTAGTTAAAGCAAGTGATGGTGTGTATGTAGCAACACAGAAAGGTCCGCATTGTGCATGACTCGGATCAGAAAAGTCACAGAGTTAAATGTGTTCTACCTTTCCCTTCCTGACGTCAATGAGAAAACAAAACACGACTCCAATAAAAGCAGCCGACATCAAAAACGGGACATTTTCTTTGCTTGCGAAAAAAAAAGCCTCATTGACTCTCCAATAAACGGGCCCTGTGAAAACCACCGCTTGAAAGCTGTTGCTTCTCGGCAGACATAACTTTCATGCTTGAGTGAAGACAGCACATTTCTGAGAAATCACAGGGTTCAATTTGTGGAAGAGCAACATTGGAGCACGGTACAGTTGAAGGAAGTAAAAACAGCATTTTATTTTAATGCTCGTTTCTGCCTCGCCATTCTTCGTTTGTTATAATGACGCCAATAATGGTAGCGTTATCAGCATCAATATCCACCTATGGACAGATGGCCTATTGGTGTCCACTGCCTGTAGGTGTCCAATGAACATAAGCGTAAAAGGTCAAATCGTGAGCGAAGTCATAGTTTTTCCCGTCGCTGTGTCATCTTCCGTGACCGCCGGAGAGAAGGGTAGTTGCGATGCCAAAAATAGGCGGTACAAAAGAAGCCCAGGCCGATCAGGATGTGTCAACAAAGCTGTACAAACTCGGTGAAACTTGGCTCTTAGACAAGGGTCTTGTCTGAAGTGCATTCCTGTAAGGGTCGACTATTCCCTCAATTCCAATTAAACGGTACTCGTCGAAGGACTGGACGGGACGCACAAGGGTCGGCAAACCGAGGAGAGGCCCCAATCCACGGTGGGAAGGTGTTGGCCAAGCAAAAAAAGGACTTTCCCCGTTCCGGATCAAAGGCAGCACAAATATTGACGTATTTCCTTTGAATAGGTCACCGCTCGGTCTGAGTTAAAAGCCAACGGTTCATTTGGATGGCTTCCGGTTACCTGCCCATTTGTAAAAACGCGGTGTTTTACTGTGCTGTAGTTGATAATGTGGCGGGAAAATAATACATCTTCCTTAAAACGAATTGATAACGTGCAGATGTGTACATGCACGTGCAACTCGTGTTTGTCAATGCACTTGTGGATAAGGGCCTCGCCGTGCCGTGAAAGGCATGGGAGTTATTTGACCATACGCAAGGAGCTTAGACGTTGGAGCATAGTATAGTACAACAGCAGCCTACATCACCTATTTTATGCATGGTGGTGGTCACCCATCCTAGCACTATCCAGGCTGGCTGAACGCCGATTAGCATTTGCGATGTGATGAGTTCACAGATGGGCCCCACAAGATTTGGCCACAGGCTAAATCGCAACGACTCCAATATTCATTTTAACGTGACCGGTGGCGTGATTCGAGTCGGTACCATTTGCTGGGCTCACAGTTTTGCTTGAACGTGCAAATAAAATTACTTATGGATCCATTCACGACGCTCCGTCACGTTGGCAAGCCATCAATCAAAGGCGCCGTGAACGCCTTCACTCTTCCCACTCCGTCTTGACTGGGATGATACTTTAGAGGATGACACACTCTTGCCTATTGGATTACAAGTGTATTGCAGCTGATGCGTGCGGTGTCGAGTTTTATATTTTTTCCCTGCTGCCTTTCACGCCACCTGGCTGAGAGCCACGTCTCGGTTTTTTTTCTCCCCGTGGAAAAGGTGTTGGTGGCGCAGCCACCGCAGGAAACGGTGCCGCCACTTTCGTGTGAGGAATGGCAGGTGGTTTTCTCATCTTTTTTCGGGGGGAGCAAGGGAGATTGGGAAAGCCACCCAGGTTAACTAAGCCACGCCGTATTGAATGTCCACAAAAGGAAAGATCCAATTAATGTTTTAGACCACCCTTGAAAAAAGAAGCGATGCTGCTGGTGGTGGTGAAACATATTTTGCCATGTGTCCTCACGGCCAACTTCTAATTGCGACTGGCAACGGTGCAGAGTTTATCCTGGCAGTTGTAAGACGCTATATTTTTCGGTCATCTCTTTGTTTTTACCCACGTAAAAGAGGCCACACGGAGCTCATAATCAGTCCCAGAGGTCCCTGATTCTTTCCAGTCAGAATGAGCCCTCGCTTGACTCTGTACGATGAAAATGACTCACCTAACGTGGCAGACAAACCCACGGAAGGGAAAGCACTTTTCTCATTACATAGCCAAGCCGGGACCACTTTGCCTTGCGTAGCAGGTGAATATTTTGCTCACTTACAATCCCTAATTTATACTTCTAATCTTGACCTCTCGCCGGCATTAGCTGTGGAATATTGGAAAAAGGTAGTATTCATCTTCTTGGTTCTTTCGGTAAAGTCACGTAGAAGGGAAGTAATAAAATAATTATTTTTATTATTTTATTACTTCCCTTCTACGTGACTTTACCGAAAGAACCAAGAAGATGAATCCCTGCAGTCACGAAAGCTTTAAATCGAAACAGTAGTATTGTGCTCCGGGCAGTTTTCACAGCTCTCTCTCTCTCTGCTAGCAATCAAACGCAGTTTGGGAAAACGAGATGGAGACACGTCCGTTTGTTATCTCACGAGCCACGCCAGTGACAGCTTACCCTGGCAGCTATCAGACACTATTATTACCCGTCGTGAGAAAGAAGATGTTTGCGTGCTTGCTACAAATTAAAATTAGCAGGCATGAGCCAGGTGTTAGAGCAGCACTGGTTTATTTAGTAGTTACCGCCTCAGGATATGTAGTGGTGACTGGTGCCTCATTGCGAAATCATCATCACTCATTGCGAAATCATCACCACTCACCCATTTCCAGTTAAACTCGTAGGGCTGCCCAAAAAAATCATTTGTCTCGCTGTCACCTTCGAAAGTAAATCTCGCATGCCGCTTCATTCACACGTGCGGTTTTTGAAAGTATTTTTGCATCATTCCATAAAAAAGTACATGATGTTGAGATTATCGATGTGTACAATGCAATTCCTAATGAATACAATGTATTGTGTATTACATTCTAGTTGTTTTTTATGTCATCGGTGTGGACTAATCAATATGACAATATCAATATTTACACCACATAGCTACAGCAGCCTCATATTTTAGATGGATTTTGTTTTTCATTTTTAAATGAAAATGATTTGCACAAATTTTTCTGCCAGACCGTTCAATTTCCTTAAAAGGTTTTTAGGTTATAAATTAAAGCCAGAGGCCCAGGCGCTGCATACGTGCATACAAGGTGACCTCGGTCATTTTAACCGATGGGCTTGCGTCAAAATGTTATTTAACTAAAGGCTTGCCTGTTAAAGCCCTGCCTGTTAAATCGGCTTCAGAGCTGATGAGCCTGGCTCTATGACAATGAAAGTGCAATGATAATTCACATTTATTGCATCAACTACAATGATGCTTACATGCATTAGATCCATGAGCACACTAGGAGTTGACACTTTTTTTCCGCAGAGTACACTAAGATTTCTCGATCAGCCTAAAGGTTATCAAAACAATACTGCTACCAGATCTTGGTACGAATCATTTCCTGCCGGAAGCACACAGATACCAAATCCCAGATTGTATAGGTAAAATCTCGACAGGTGCCAATCCAAGGCGCACAATATAGTCAAATCTCCATTGTTAGTGTTGAGAGTAAAGATTGGAAATATACATCCCTTTACAATGCAATCAATTATGACAACTCAGGGTTGCGATTCGATTCACAAATAGATGACATTTGCTTGCTTAATAATGTGGTGATGATATCGTTCTCTGGTGGCTGGAGGGGATCACGTAAACCCATTACATACACCAAATTAAACAAGTCAGCTTTTGCCAAGACAACAATCACAAAAAGAGGACAATCTTGGGAAAACCAAGACAGATGGAAACCTTGTACCTGATCCACCAGACACACTCAACATCCTATCCCCTTGGCTCTTTGTGGTGGGATCATCCAGTTACTTTTTGTTCATGCCATGTCAAATAAAAGTTGCCTACTCTGAATTCAACGGCGGAGTTACTGCTACAGCTGCTGGGGGCCTTGCGTTGGGTTGCCCTGCCTACCCACGGCGCTGCTGCATGCACAGCAAGTGGCGAATTCACCTGCAAATGTCACCACTCTTACTAAACAAGTAATTTCACCACCCCTTACAAGTGGCCAATTTAGACTCACATTAGACGAGCATTGATTCTAGTCTGTGCTGTGTCATTTGCCACTACGTTTAGTCTTTGTTTAATCCACATCGTGTCGGGTCAGTACTGTCCTTATCGTTTGAGCCATCTCATTTGCAGCGTCTTAACTATGCGCAGTCAATCTAAATGATTATATCGTGTTCGTGATGCCTCTCTTTTATTCTGACCACGAGGCATGCATTCTTTTTTTAAATGCATGCATCACTGGAGTATCCATAAAATATAATGCATTATACTTGCAGCATTCAATGTCTGAATTTGGAAGAACAATGAATTGTTACGCGCCAAACAATGATATTGCACGCAAACTGCAGGACTGTTGTTCTTAAGGTGGGATCGAGTTCTACGTTTCGTTCATGGCAATGTAGCTCTCTTAATTCCGAAAACGTGGACGGAGAAATCAGGCTCATGAAAACCGCGTTGAGATTAAACACTCCCTTCCACAATTTTTCGTGGGCACAACGACATCTCCGAAAGACGGCCAGTTGGCAGAAACATTCAGACGTATCCCGTGAGTTTGAGTTCACTTGACGTTCTCCTTTAGCTAGTTGGCTACTTTACAAGGAGGTTGTCTGTCGTGCGTGAGTGCGGCACCAATGGAAACCAAAGACAAAACCCATCAGCACGTGCATTGCACATAACGAGTACAGCACGGTGCTAAGCGACTACTGCACAACGAACATCTTGACCGTCACTGACAGTGACATTTTTTTTTCATTAAGGCTTCCGAAGTTCAAATGAACTGGCGAGTTTATATCTGGGGCTGTGACAGCTGTCGGTTGAATTGTTTGCGAAAGAGGTGCAATCTTGTGGGGCGTTTACCGTAAAAAAAAAAGTTTATGGGGTAATTATTATCCCCGCCCCAGACGCTTACCATTGTCTTCCACGGAGAAGTAGAAAATGTCACTCGTCGCGTTGTCACCTTCCCGCAGGACATAGCAGATGTTCATGTCATCGACATCACCTGCAAATGCGTGCACATCACATGCAATTGTTACCGCCGAGCCAAGATTGCACTCCAAACGTCACGCGTCCGAATAACCTGCCAGAAGCAAGGCGAGTCGAGGCAGATAAACACAGGGAACCCGTTATCTTTTGCGTATTGGGTGTAGAGGAAGGAAACCGAACGGTAACATTTGTTAAAGGTGTCTAAGTGACAATGGTAGAGCATGCCCTGTTGAGTTTTGAGCCATTGCTGCTGACTTTGGCCAGCCAATAGCCAACCAATGTGTTTGTGTTGCAAAAGTGGATTACGTATTCAACAAAAGGGGCATTTAAAAACAAGTGAATATATAAGATCAATAATGTCTCGCTGGGCCAAATAAAATACAAACATCACAACAATGGGAGCGGGGGGGGGGGGGACAAACGACTTAAGGGTTCTCCGATCCCCCCCCTACACCCCCCTTCCCATCAGGACCACTTCTACTCTTTACAAAAACCTCAAATAAACACCCAAAAGGCACAGTGATAACACAGTCGCACCCCAAAAGGAGCAGAGCGAAGATGAGATAAGGGTCTATTGCTCGAGGGAGGAGGAGGGCGTGTGAGAGAGGCATTGCTGGAATAAGACCCGTCTTTTCATGTCTGTGGACACAGAGGCTTTCTCTAACTTTATTGTTCTTTGTCCTTGTTTTTTCTTGCAACTTCCTGCCCCCCACCCCCCTCCTTATCTCGATCTCCCTCTTGGTCTGTAACCCAGGAGGTGTGTGCCGCAGTCAACCAAGAACATTTCTGAAGTCCTAAAGGGTAAAGGTGCAGTCCTGCAACTGATTTGCTCACGCCACTACCGACAAAAGGGGCTCGAGGGATCTCTAGAGAGCCCCTCCAGAGGGTATTTGGCCTACTCTTCCACATTGGACATACATCTATGCCGGGGTTGGGCAACCCGAATAACAAGCAGAGCCATTATTTTTGCAAATTCGGTAACAAAAATTAAACTCGATATTTCAAGAGACGCAATGCATTGTGGTGAATGCGGGAAGCTGCAAGTTTGCCGACCCCTGCTCGAGGAAGGGGTTGGAGTGCCCACAATGCATTGCGCAACCTCTCCGTCAACTGGTGTACCCGTTCATTCTGCTCGGTGGACAGCAACGAGAGGATCTAAGAGACTTACCCAATGATTGATTCAACTGCCGTCCCACGTGATTGAGTCGGTGACCTCTGGATCGCAAGTCCAGCGTATTAGCCATGCCATCCCATGAAGTTGCAATTCCCTGTTTACTGGTTGTAAAAGTTACATCAAATTTCAGCGTACCAATGAAGGCAAATGATTATGCAGATCTCCATAATCCTCAACTATACATACATTCCCTAATCTTTGTAACAGCGTACCATCCTTTGAGTAATGTACGTAGGTTGTTTTTTTAGGCGCGACAAAAATAACTGTTTCTCGGCTATTTCCTTTACAAATCTGCACGGTGTTTTTCGGTGTGACAAACTTTGCATAACAGGTTGTTAACAAAAACAAAAAAACCCGCATTGAAACTGCACAACCGCCGTCAGCGTGAATAGCAGGGCAGTGTAACGTGCCTCTCCGTACCTTGTTCGCGTGCACGGCCAGGTTTTGTCAATCAACTGCTGGATGACACCCCCCTGCCTGCCTCGCCCCTTCAACAAACTTTGCAGGCCCACGAAGAGGATTTTCGACATCTACTTTGCTGCGCTGGTCAGTGCACATGGATGAAGGTGAGGCGATGAAGGTGTGCTCACGGTGAGGGCACCGCGCGAATCGACAACGGATGTGCAAAACGAGAGTGTACTCGAATCGTACATCTTCTGGGGTTTAACTCTCCAACACACTGGCGTGCTGAGCTGGTGACGAGTTTCCACGTTTTGTTTACGTGACAAACCTTCCTAATTGGCTGTGTCGGGTGGTGGGGGGGGTAACGACACGTTTATGTTAATGCGATATAACCCCAAAACACCTCTATTATGGATAATATTGGTCGCGAAAGCCGACGTGTTAAACTAACAATGGATTTTGCTGCACTGCGCATGACTACACACAAAGCCGATTGTGGTGGTCACCAGACAAAATGTACGTATGTATATTGAACTTCTTTCTCACCGTACGTAGCCAAGCGTGCTAATCGTAGGTGCAGAATAATATATCCAGGCTCAAAGCTGCTTTAGCTTCTGAGATCTAATGGTGTCAGGTGACGTCCGCGTTATTTGGTCAAAGGCCCTGTTCACATAGACGGCTCGTGTGAAATATTCTAAGCAACATGCACAGGCACAAATTTAATCTTCCGATTATATATTTTTTCTCTCCAAAATAATGAGGTTTAAGCTTCAGTCTTAATTCGTCAAGATTTAAGCCTGAATCTTATCTAATTTCCCGCAAATTACTGCCTCAAAATGTCTTATAATTTCTGTCCCTTAAGCAAATTCTTTCCTGCAACTATTGGCAGTGTTCCTGGTTTGTTAGAGCAAGTCTCAGCCAATAGGTAGCACGAGTTATTAAAATTCCCAGCTAATGACGTCCAGGTCACGGATACTGCACAGTCAGTCGCGCAACTCCAATACATGCACAATTTATGTGCAATTATTTAAACATTCAGTAGTTCATCATCGATTGATTAGTTGTCACCGATTGATCAACTGTTAATTTTATTGTAAATTAACTTCATACTGCATTACAGCACCATTTGACACAGTTGTGCATTTAGCCTCATTAATCTGGTGAAATCCATTAGCCACGATTTACCTCTTGACCTGTTTGGTTTTAACTGCACTCAAAAGAGCACAACATCAGATGTACCTAAGACATACAAAAATATATTCCCTATGTAGCCCACACACACTATTACTGGGGCAAGTGCCATTAGTGAACGCCAATTCAGTCCGACATGGCGGGCAAGGGAGTTGTTTGGCCCGAAACACACCTGGTCACCTTTATCTCTCTGGTGCTGTTCACACACTTCACCAGATACGCATTCAAGGCCGAGCAGACATAGGGGAGGCCCAGGACCGGTGAGCATATCCATCACCGACTTGTGCAGCGAATGGGAATCGAACTTAGGTCGCCAGCTTCGGAACGCAATGCACCAACCACTACATCACCTCTCCACCCATAACAAGGACAAAGATGCCCCGGATAACCTTAACAGATTGTTGGGGCAAGTGCTGTTAGCGAGCGCTTATGAAGGCCGCCACGGGGGTGGGTGGCCAACACCACGCCCGGCCGCCTTTGTCTCCCCAGTGGCGAGTTTTACACACCGCACCAGGTACTCATTGAGGGCTGAGTAGACTTAAGGGAGGCCCAGGACCGGTTCACACAATCGTCACTGGTGGTTGGCCGTGAGCGGCAATCAAACTCGGTTGGTAGCGCAGCAGGCTCACCGCGACCCGACACAGACGTCAAGATGTAAGTGATATCCGTCGGCATGCGGAGGCACACGCACGAGAAATGAAGCACATTGCTTATGTCAGTCAGAGATTTCCATCTAAGTAATTGCTTCATATTTACACCAAAAACAAAGAACTACCTGCGCAGTGTTATTAGCCGGGTGTCACGCCGGTGAAGCTACGGGGTCTGGCCGCATGCATCACTTACGATTGGCCCTTCCAAGCACTAACAAGTGAAGGGTCCTCGTTGCGCTAATCGAATGGTCCCAAGACATCCCACTTGCGGCGGGCTCTCAGCATACCACACGCAGCCACCGAGGGCCATCCCCGGAGCACTCTCAACCCCTATCTGCCATCCATCCTCCTGGCTAGCATCTCAATAAATCTATTATGTCAATCATACATGTCCAAAGAATGCACGTTTTTTTTATTCAAATCTATGCGATGCAAGATTACACGCATTTATGAATGCACGTTTGTATTTCCTGTGTGCAAGGCTTATAGTGCATTTGATCACATCAATTAAAAATAGTTTTCCCATCGGAACATTATAACTAATTTGAAATAGCCCAATAAATATTCGGTGTCGATACGAATGCTCTCACTTTACCGACTGAAATATCCAGGAATTATAATTATACCCCATGGCGAAGTTTACCAGTGCCATTTCGTGGATTGCGTTCGCAGATTTTATGGTTATAAAGTGCTGTTATATAATCGACTCTTGGACCTATGTGAGTGTGTGTGTATCTGTGGCTTAGAGACTTTCCACTCAATGCCGCACCCCGTAGAGAGCTCACTCCACTGGCTTCCCACATTGCCCTGCAGGTAAATACCAGCAGCCTTACGTGTCGCGTCACCAAAACACAACTGCCCCTTACGACCTACATCAGTTAGCAAGAGCTCCTATGACGAGACGGGCGAGAGGTGCAAAATCACGGCCCTCCCGCACTCAATTTTGGGCCCCCCGGTGGCGAGATGTTATCGCCTTTGCCTGGTATGCAGGAGTTCGTGGGCTCGATCCCAAACCTGACTGACGGCTGCATATTTGGAAAATGTTCTTGCTGTGGTTTTCCCACCTGATGATGATTGCTTGTGTTGCAATCGAAACGTCATGATTTAATTTATTTTATTTGATACCTACGTGACTTTACCGAAAGAACCAAAGAGTATGGATCCCTGCTGTCACAAAAACTTCAAAACTAGATTGTATATTTGGAGTTCGCGTGTTCTTCCCGTGGTCGCGTGGATTTTTCTCTGGGTCCTCCGGGTTTTTCCTCTTCGCATTTAGAGACATGCGTTCAAAGTTTTCGGCTGCTATATATTTCCACGCGATAAGCCACTTCGTTTAGCTATCATTTGTGGCCAGGTCGCTTCTGAAAAAGAGCTATATAGCTCAATGGGCCTTACCTGTAAAAAAAATTAGTTTTCAGATTTTACCCGTAATCCAACGACTTAAAAGGATATCCGCTTAGAATCTTAGATGATCAGGGCGTGAGAGAGGGGGAGGGGGGTGCGCTGGGGGAAGTTGTGAGGGCCCTAGCAGTAGAGGGAGGCTGCTTTAGGGGCCATCCATTTAGTCCGTACGCATGGAGGGGGGAGGTGGGGTTAACCCAAATGCGTATGCTTGCGTATGGGGGGGTCTACTGACAATGTACGTACGCATAGAAAACGGAGGGGGGGGTGGGTGAAGCCTCGATATTTGTCGACATTGGCCTTAAAATGAGCCACAGTTCAGTGTCTCCAGCTGTCAGACAACAACGACTGCCGGGAGAAGTGGGACTGTGGGAGAGGCGTCACTTGTATGTCACCGTGCCCCTGACTGCAGCTATCACGCAGCTCAGCAAAATAAGTGGCCAAGGTACACCAACTTAATTTATTTAATGCAGCCGGCGGTGGGCTATCTGTTTGCTTAAACACGTTAATATTATGAATCCTTGATCGTTTCTGCGTGGATTAAATATCGGCCGTTCTATAGGATTCGGGGGGGGGGTGTAAAAAGTCTGCGTGCGTACAGGGAGGGGGGCAGGAGGGTTTTGACAGAATTTTGCGTACGTACTCAATGGATGGCCCCTTAGCAGTGCCCGCTGTTTTTTTTTATTTGTCCTTCTCTCCTTTCAATACGGGCTTCAGAAATTCCTGGGACATGCCAATGCTTTCTTCTATCAATAGGTAGGTCCCTGACCTTGGATGTTACCCGACCCCCTAAACATGGACAGGCGCGCATGCACGCGTACACAAGTGTGTGTGTTTGTACAGTAAATATAATCACACTTTACTACGGCATATAGTATAATGACTCTTTGTTTACCCAGGAAAAGTTCAGCAAGACTCAAGACTTTTTGTTTCGTGTGAAAGGACCTACGATGTGTGTTTGAACAGTTCCATTAAATATTTAAAAAAAGAAAAAAAATATCTATATATGCCCTTCTGCAACATTTGTGGGATTATGAGGAGTAATGAAATGCATTTAAACAGTTTACGTTAATATTAGGTTTTTTTCAGAAAGTGATAACACACTGCTCAATTGATTTCCATATGTGCATGTTTTACATTACAATATTTAGTACTTCATTTATCATTGTAAATGTTGTGGGTTTGCTCTCCAACACACCGGTGTGCTGAACTAGTAACTAAATGGCATGTTTTGTTTACTTGACAAACCTTACTAATTGCCTGTGTCCGGGTGGTGGCGGGTTTAACGACACTTTTATATTCATGCGATCTAACCCAAAAACCTTAATTGTGGACTTAATACATCAATTGCGGTTAGAGTACTAACCAGTATTTCAACCCGACTTCACTCGTTTTCTTTTCATCCGCGCATATAAACACAACAGCGGTAAATAATTTTGCGAGGCATTTATCCGTGTTTCCAAAACACGCCGAATATTAATCTGAGACCAGTCAACCAAAAATATAACACTCCTTTGACCGGGGTACGCAAAGGGTGATAAAGGTGTACATTCTAACATCGAGATTACAGAAGAAAAAAACCCCCTCCGCTCACCACAGATTATAAACAAGGTTTTTTTTTCTACTGCTCTCCAAGCATCCCAGGTATGTAAGGGAGGAAAAAACACACACAACCTCGTTTCGCCAAGCAGAAAGTGTCGCAAGTACAGACTTGTGCACTGCAAATTCTATTGCCTCTCTCTGGGAGTGGGGTTTATTTTTATCGCCCCCCCCCCCCGACACAGCCAACAAGAGGCAAATGGAACCAAAAAGGAGGATTCACAGCAGCAGCAGCAACGACAAGAACAGACCCGGCCTGCACTCGCAAACGCCGTGTTCATCATCAGCATCAGCGAAAGGCGGGGGGTTTAATCAGCCCCCCATGTCTTTGTTTTAGGGACCAGCTGTGGTTCGCCTGTAGCAGAGTCACTCTGCGCTGCTGTAGACGTGTCCCGCGGTGCCGATTTGACCCAACGACGACTAAAGCTTCACCCGGAATGCGACCAATCTCCTCGCATCTCAGAAGCAATGGTGCCTTGCATGCGGCGGTACAGTGGTTGCTGGAATGTAGTGGCCCCGGCAAGGCGTAACAAGGTGTTATAGGCTGTAGGGAAACGTGGTGGGCAGCAGAGGGCAGCGCAGCGAACATCCATTGTTGGACTGTACGATTATGTCCCCCCGCCCGCACACACCACGTAAATTATCTTCCTCGCTTTCACACAATACCACACTGACCGGCGTGGTGAAGTATGGTCAAATAATCCCCACCACGTGCATGGCATTAAGCAAGCCCTCATCCAGCAGTGGAGTGACTGTGCAACGTGGTGACATTGAGCAACGCGCATTTTGATTGGCTCTTACTGAACGTGTAGCCTTTCATATAGTCTACGGCCAACTTTCTCCAAATCGACCCGAACTCGTCAGATTTCAGGAGCTTCGCAAGGTGTGTGACCTGGACAGTTGTCGAGATGCGTGACCGCCAGCTCTCTTGCCAGGTGTTGTAGCTCGTGCGGAGGTGAAGCGGCCAGGAGATGGCAGCACTGAGTCTCATGTGCATGGGAGGTTCGATCCGGTTACCCGAGGTCTCCTACCGATGACTATTTATACATCGTGGACTTCTTTCGCACCGTGCATAGCCCGCCGTGCTTCCACGGTGAAGCCAAGCACTCATTCATGAATTTGACCAAAGCTCTCAATGCAGGACTCTCCTTCAAACCAGTCGTGAGACTCAGTGAGGCATTCCCGTGTATATTAATTGGAACTACAATCGTTTTCAGACTCGGCATGACTGCCACACACTGATACATACTACATGGGAGAAAGCGAGGAATGTAAGTAAAGCGTCTTACAATTACAATTCCTTTTCGAGGAAACACATACTAATTAACTCATTACTAATCTATTATATAATTACAATACTGCCTCTGATCTCTGCACCTGATGGATTCAGTGACATGACCTCGTGCTGCTACTCGATTGAAGACCGGAAGCAGGTGGATGGCTTCACTATTCTGGAAAATCGCCCGATGATGCTGGTTGATGTAATAACCAGCGAAACGTCGTACTACTCAAATTGTAAATGTTGTGGATTTACTCTCCAACACACCGGTGGGCTGAAATAGTTATTAATTGGCGTTTTGTTTACGTGACAAATTCCTTACTAATTTGCTTTGTCGGGTGGTGGAGGGTTACAACGTATTTAAACTTACGCAATCTAAACCCAAAACACTTTATCATGAATGTACGTGGAACTTCATTGGCACCGTACATAGCCAATCGGAGGTGCGGTCAGGAGACGACAAGCTAAACACAGAAAAGCCGTTAAAGACACATTTAAAGCCATCAGCTCTAACAATCTAACCTATACGCATCACTCAACGTTGCTTATTAAACACTGCATTAATCCCTACTTTATTGCCTGACGTGCTACACGGTTCTTAAATAAAGGCCCTCGCCCATCACCACCACCACGTTTGCACACGACACTGAGCTCGATTCGGCTCCTCGGACACCGTCGTTAACGTCCGCGAAATATGAAGTGCGTTACAACTTGCATTCCAGCAACTGTTCTTAAACTTTTGCGACTGAAATTCCAGCGAGTTAGTCGACCTCCATTGAGCTGCAGCACGATGGGGCGGCTTGACAGGGGGGACACCAATCCGATGAGTCGTCAATTAAATGTTCGAAGTTGCCTCCAACCGAATTACCAAAAATGTGTCCAGATCTCTAAAAGCTAAGCAAGCTTGAGCCTGGATGGTGCTTCGATGGGTGACAACGGTGGTTTGTCAGCTGCTACAGGGCAATGTTATCAGCAGGGAACAGCACAGCAAACTCAATTATTACACTGTACTGTGCCCCAAAGTATTTGCTAGCCCACCTTTACCAACCCTCACTGACCAATGTGGTGAAGTAGGGTCAAACATTCCCTCACGGCGTCGGGAGGCCCTCATCCAGCAGTGGATTGACGTAGGGTCCTCTGACAAATGCAGGTGCGCATTCAAAGTGTGTAAGTAGTGGGTTCGCGTGAATGCTGCAGCCACTAGAGGCGTCGTCATTCGCTGCAGTATTGACAAAACACATTCCTGCTGCGGAGGGAGCTGGTAGGAACGTTGGGTTGCTCGGTCAATGGCCA
>CM025611.2:3702432-3723853 GCA_014621495.2 Entosphenus tridentatus
GGGGGGGGGGGTTAATAGTTACACCCCCTCATGGTTTTGTGAGCAACGTAAATGGCACATCTGTGTGAACTCCAAAACAAATGGAAAGCCATGAGACCTTATAATAATAATTTTCTAAAGCCAACTTCCACACAGATGACCCGAAAAAAAAAAGACTTGTCATACCATATTTGGACGAAAAGCTCAAATATTTGTTTAACACACGAATTGGCCACGTCACAAAAAATGTAAATAAAACGTCTGGAATGGTACACCGTGCAGAATAAGCCACTTTTACCCCCCCCCAAAAAAACAGTGTCTGTCATTTCTTGCTGGGAAGTAGTTTGCCTGTCAGCACCTCAATGAACGAAACCACCACAAATAATTACATAAAACAAATAATTACATAAAACAAATAATTACATACAACAGAACGCACAGCCCTGTGTTAATCCACTGCTCGATGAGGGTATCTCCATGCTGCGTCGGTCATGGCGATTATTTGACCATACTTCACCGCACTGGTCAGTGTGAGTTGATGAAGGGGGACACCCTCAAGGCCGGTTCAGATATCACTCACCACCGATGACACCTATGGCCGCGAAATCTTAACTCAGGTCGAACGCATCACACACCTGTACAGTTTCCCCCCCCCTTTGCTAGTCGGAGGGCGTGATTCCTTGTGCAAGCAGGTGTATTATTGTGCTTTCAAACTCTTGGTTCTCACAGGGTAAGGTGGTTTAACATTCTAAGCGTGCCTGAAATGTCTGGATTTGAAGACGTTCATATATAAATTATTTGGTTGTTTTGAACAAGAGCTCATGCGAGCCCTGCAGCTGTGCTGTGCTGTGCTCCGTCCAGCATTTGGTGCCTCCACCGCCGCTTGGCAGAATCGAAAATTGGTGGATTCAGTCGATGAGCAAATGGTGCCAGTGGTGGGAATTAGTGCCAGTGTAATAGGAGTGCCACCTTACATTAAACGCACGCGTTTATGAATACCCCCCCCCCCCCCAAAAAAGTCTCACGTTTCTCGATGTGCACGAGCCAGTGGCTTCTGATATTAAAAAAAAAATGTTTCAGGGAAGTGCCATCACCCCCCTCCCCGTGCACCCCCGCCGCCGTGTCACCTCCGCGTGACCTTTCCTTCATAAAAGGGTTGTCGCCGTGCCCAGATATGCAGCTCGCATAGAGGAATACTGCGACGCAGAGGCAAATGAGCTACATTGCCGTGATAGGGAACGCTTCGATGGGTTGGTATTTTGGCGCGACGTTCAATTGGCCAAATAAATTGACCCGTCTTTTGTTTTGTGTCACGTGCATTTTCCTCGGTTTCGTGTTCGTATGAGTAATACTTTTGAACATGTGGCCCGACTTTCCCTCTTTCCTTTCTCTGCTATATCTCCCCCCAACACTCATACTTTCTCCTCAGCCCCCCCACAGCCCCTGCTCTCATTATCTCCACCCCCACCTCCTCTCACTATCCAATTTGCCTCTCCCTTTGGCCCCTCTACCCACTTCCCCTCATCTCCCAATCCTCCTCTCACTAGCCACTCTACACACAGCCTCTCTCTCATCACCTCCTAACGAAAGCCTCACCTCATTCCCCCCCCCCCCCACCCCCATGGATTGCCTATTCTGGGACAAAATATAGAGGTAGATTCCTTGAATCTCTCATTATCACAACGATGTGCACTCCTGGGTCTCCCCATCCTGCCCACCTAAAAAGCCCCCAGCCCTAAGTAGCCATCACAGTTCACCGGGGGGGGGGGGCCCCCCCCCCCCCCCCTGGTGCTGCTTGGCCATGCCAGGGGCACGCGGTTTGTCCCGCCGCTGCTCAATATGCCCAGCTCATGGGTTCGTTTCATGACATTCATTTGTGTTTCATGGTTGGGTTTTTTAGGTCGTTGTGTTCATGCTCATGTATTTAGACGCAGTATAAAGTTCATGTTATTTTTTTTGTCATCACCATTGTGGTTACTCCCAACTCTTCCAAGACATCTGGCCAGTGTGGAAGAGTAGGCCAAATACCCTCGATAAGGGTTTTCTAGATCTCACACTACTGGGAGCCCTTCTGCAGGTAATTGGAGGGCCACACCGCGACCTTTAAATAAATAAAAAGTCATAATTATTCAGACATCGTCTGAACGATTCTAACGCGGATGAGCATGTAGCACGCACCTTGTGTGAACTTGGACACGCTGTCATTTCCCAGGCCCAGGTTGATGATGAAGCCGTGCTCCGGCAGCTCCTCCACCACGTACTTGAGCACCCGCGGAGAGCTGTCCCGGTCCTCCGCCTTCAGGGCCTTGTTGGTCAGCATGAAGCCCAGGTGGCCGCTGGGCAGCGGGCGCAAGCTGGACGCCCCCCTGTTCACCACGATCTGCGGCACCCCGTTGTCGACGGACAGGATGCGGATGTGCATCATCTGCGGCTTGCGCGTCTCAAAGACGGTGTCGGGGAAGACGTAGAAGTCGGTGTGCGTGCCGTCGGTGACCGTGAACGAGAAGCTGTCCTCGCTCGTCTCGGTGCCGTCGTGCTTGTAGCTGACGAGGTTCTCGTTCAGGTCCTGCTTGGTGAAGGACGTCACCGGGCGGCTGCCGTTGTACAGCAGCTGGCCGTGCACGGGCACCTGCGTGACGGTGAAGCGCAGCCGGTGGTCCGGCGTGTCGCGGTCCTCCACCGTGAGCTCGAAGGGGGTGATGAGCTTCGGCTCACCCTCGTTCAGGTGCAGGTCGTGGACGGTGAGCACTGGCTTCTTGTTGTCCACGTCGCTGATGGAGATGCGGAACGTGCGGAAGACCGGGTTGTAACCGTCCGTCACCTCGAACTCGAAGCTGTCCATCTTGATCTCGTCGTCCGACGTGTGTATGTAGTAGATCTTATTGCCGGCCAGCTGCAGCTGGGTGAAGGAGGTGATCGGGACCCCTGGGTTGTCTGTGCACTCCATGTGGCCGCGAATGGGGGCGCGCGTAATGCTGAAGCGCAGGTTCTCATCGGGGCTGTTGATGTCGGTCGTGCTCAGCAGGTTGGTGGTAAGGGTCACCTTACCGCCTTCCTTCAGGGACACGCCTTTGTTGATGATGTCGGGGAAAATCATATCGATGCTTCCGATGGACACGTAGAAGTACCGGTCGATCAGTGGATTGATGCCATCGGTTACGTCGAACTTAATGAGGTCGCGGATCCCCTCCTGGCCGGTGTGCTCGTACTGGATCAGTCCTCTGTCGATTTCATCCTGGGTGAAATTCATTCCCAGGGTTATGTTTTCAGAAACTCCCCCTTCAACGCTCAGCCTCTGCAGCAGTCCCTGACCCGGACCAAAGCGGATAATGTAAGTAAGGGTCTTGTCTTCCGAATCTAAATCAGTAGCTTTCAGCATCTTGTTGGTGATCACTTTCGTTTCGCCAATTTCGATTTCCAGTCCATCGTTGATGGCCATGCGTGGAGTCTCATCGTCCACTTGGATGACCATGATCAGCACGGTCTTCTCCACGCTGTGCTTACCATCTGACAGCCTCACAGTGAAGTTGTCGTGCTTCGTTTCCGAGTCGTCGTGCTCGTACACGATGCTGGAGGTGCCCGAGATCTCCTCCAGGGTGAAATTCCGCACTGGCGCCGTGCCCGTGGCTCTCTGCTGGACTATCTGTCCATGCTTTGGCAGCTTGGAGATGTAAAAGTGCAGCTCGTCTTGCGGAATATCTGAATCCGCAGCATTGAGGATCGGCGTGTCCACAATCAGGCTCATTCCTTCCATGACAATGAACTCCCGCATGAAGAGTTCTGGCTTTTCATCGTTTGCGGGAATAATCGTTATTGGGAAAAAATGGCGGGGAGAGAAATTGATGCCATCTGAGCAGCGGAAAGTAAATCGATCTTCCAGTGGCTCAACCCCTTTGTGAATGCTCTGGACATAATTGATGTGCTTGAGGCGGACATCCTTCATGGTGAACGCGCTGATGGGGGTACCAGCACGGGATTTCTCTGATCCAGGTGCAGGTGAGATGTTCTCAATGTAACCGGACGTAGGCTGCACTATGATTGTGCAGAGGATGTCATCGGTCGGTGTGTCGACGTCTTCCACCTTGATGTTCTTGAGCGTTATGAAGTTTTTCTCTGCCTCAATAACGCTGTAGGGTTGCCCAATGGTCACGGATGGGGCAACACTGTCCACTGGCAAAATTGTGACACGTACCCTAACGCCTTGAATCTTGTTGCCTCCGATGACCCACTCGTCCGACATGTCGGAAATGGTGAGGTTGAATGCGTCGTGTTGTTTCTGAGTTCCGATTTCGCCACTCGTGTGAGCGTAGACGACCACGCCATTGATCATGTCCTGCTGGGTAAACCTTTCCGAAGGCGCGCCGTTGACCAGAATCGAACCGAGCTTTGGAAGTTCCTCAACGATAAAGGTTAACATGAGGTCGTCAGTGTCCCGATCCGTGCCCTTGATTAGGTTTGTCGTTATTTCCGTGGCTCCGTTTTCTAGGACGTCCAGTGACGAGCGCAGGGTGTCTTCTTGGATGACGATCGTGGGGGCTTCGTCATCGATCGGCTTCACGGTGACCTTGATGATGATTGTGACCACGTGCACACCATCAGCTACGTCCAGTTTGAAGGTGTCGCTGGTTGACTCGTCGCCATTGTGAATGTACGCAACGCGTCCATTTGAGATATCATCCAGAATGAAGGATTCGTCAACTGCCATCGCAATGCCAAAGTACTGCAGTTGGCCATACTTAGGCTCCTGTGTGAGGGTGAACGTTATCTCGTGGATTTGTGTATCGGTGTCGGTCGCGTCAAGTTCTGCATTGGTAATAACAAACGTGCCGCGCTCGAACACCGTGAACCCTGTGTTGGTGATCTTGGGGGGCTTGTTATCCACGGGTTGCAAGAAGATCGTGAATGTCCCTCCGACAGAGTTTCCGGCAGTGTCTTCAACCGTGTACGTGAACTGCACAACGTGCGGCGTGATGCCGAGCTCCTGGTCCGGTGGCTTGTAAGCGATTTTGTGGTGGTTCACTTGTGCCTGCGTAAACTCTGACACAACGACGTCAGGATTTTCTGTCAGAACGATGGTGCCGATGTTGATTGGGTTGTTCTCGTCTGTGTCCACAGGCGGCTTTGTAATGGTGTACTTCAGATCGCGGTCGTCCGAGTCTAAGTCCGTGTAACGCAAAAACTTTCGCTTGAAGTGCGTAATTTCAAATTCCTGCACGGTCATCTGCAATGTGGTTCCGGGGTAAAGCGAAGGAGGTATGTCGTCGATTGGCTGGACTTTTATTAAAAAAGTGTGCTCGCCCGACTGGTTGGGAGGATCGTTGTCATCCTGGACTCTGAAGATAAACTGGTCCATCACTACCGAGGTGCTGTGAGGACCCACGTGTCGATAAAACAGCTTTCCTTCCAGAATGTCCTCCTGCAGCCACTCGGTCACCACCTTCTCATATAAGTTGTCGCTCTCTATGAATTTCCACGATGACGACTCTTCGGGCTTCTCCGATTGCCGCAGCAGTACCTGACCGATAGAGGAGAACGGCGCCTCTACGGTGAACCTGATGGTCGAGTCCTCCGAGTCAATGTCAATGGCACTGAGGACGAAGGGAGGGATTTGCATGATTTCATTTTTGGAAATGACCAGCCCGGTGTTGGCATTGACGACGGGCGGTTCGTCGTCGGTCGGCGCGACGGTGATGGGGAAGAGAAACTCCACCTCGTGCTTGCCGTCCGTCATGCGGAAGATGATATTGTCGCTGTACGTGTCGCTGCCGTCGTGTTGATAAACCACCACGCCGGCGTCGAGGTCGGCCGGTGTGAAGAATTTACGGCGGGCGCCCAGCACCGTCAGCTCCCCGTGCCGGAGCCCGTCGATGACGGTGACGCGCACATTCTCCAAATTGTCCTCGTCGCTGATTTCTAGGTTCTGTGCGCTGGAGAGGGGCCTCGATTGGCCTTCGAAGAGCATCTGCCCGGTGTTCCGAGTAACCACCGGGGCAAGCGTGTTCATGGGTTTCACCACGATCATGAATGCAAACGGGTCCGACGCAACGCCATCGCTGTCGATCACTTCAAACTCTATCTGGAAAATGCGCTCCACGTTTGAGTCAACAGCCGGGGGCTTGTAAGCAATTTTCAAATCTTTAATGTCGCGCTGATAAAATGACGTTATGGGAAGGTTTCTGTCGTCTGTACTCACGATGTAACCTTGCTGGTAGCCCAGAGGAGAGGTGATGTTGAAGATGAGGTCATCGGGGTCAGTCTCCACGTCCTCGGCAGCCAACATCTCGGGCGTGATGGCGGTCATGACGAACTGGTCCACCTCCATCATCATCAGCGCGATGAAGCTCGGCTTGGGCGGCGTGTTCTCCAGACCTTCGCGGATGCGCACCATGATCTGAAAGTACTCTTGCTTCAGGAGGTTCCCGTCCTTGTCGGAGAGCTCCACCACCATGGGGATGTAGTCGCGGTTGGGCGATGCCGTCGCGGCCGTGTGCTGGTAGCGAATGTTGGCTGTGATGAAGTCCTGGCAGGTGAGCATCTGCCCGTTGGCGATGTGGTCCGCGTTGGTGAGCCTCCCGTACCGGGGCATCCCCCCGGCGCCAGCCAGGCTCGTCAGCTTGCACACCTCGTTGGCGCGGTCGTACGTGAACTCGAGGATCTTCTTGTCGATGGGGCCGCTCGTGCCCATGAGCTTCTCCACGCTGAGGGGCATGTTGCGCGTGATGACCTCGAGCTGGGTGAACACCACCTCGACCTCGATCATGAAGGGGATGACGATGGTGTCCGTCTGAGTGTCGTACCTCAGCTGCAGGCGCACGCGGTCCTTGGCCGGGCTGCGCGAGCCGAAGTGGGAGTACTTGATGTCGTTGGGGCCGAAATCGCAGCTGAACTTCTTGGGGCTGAGCACGCCGGGCCGTTGAGAGAGGGGGTCGTTGTCGAGGACAGTGATCGAGCAGCGGTCTCCCGGCTGCACCTGCACCACCAGGTCATTGATGGGGTCCAGGTGGACGGCCCGTCCGAAGGGCACGCGGACGCCGTTGTTGGCCACGATGATGCTGTCATGGCTCGGGCCGAGGCGCAATCCGAAGTAAGAAGCGGGGTCGTGTAAGTTCTGCTGATGGTGCTGCTGCTGATGGTGCTGATGGTGGTGGTGCTGTTGCTGCTGCGCGAGTCCAACGCCGCTCAGAGTCCACACGGTGAGCAGACATGGCAGCAGCAGCAGCAGCAGCAGGTGCTGCCTCTGCGCTGGCATATCCCAACTCGAGTCGGTCTGGGTTCTTTGCGACGCCGACTGCGTGTGGGACTCTGCCGTTCAGCCGCGACGCAGCAGCACGCAGTAGCCGGCTCGCCCCACGCCGTGTGCCACGAACGGTGCCGGCAGGGCGAGCGTGGCAAAGGGGGTGGTGGGCTGCCCTCTCTCTCTCTCTCTGTGTCTGTCTCCGCGTCTCTTCGCCCAAGCCGTTTGAGCGACGTGCCAGTGTTTGGGGTTTGGAAGCAATAGAAACGTTGACAAAAAAAAATTGGTAACGAGAATGAAAGTTGCGTTGTGAGCGGTTAGGCACACAACACCAACGCCACGACCACCACCACAGAGAGAGAGAGAGACACACACGCACACACCGGCACACGCTTTGGCTTTAATGTAACTGAACTGCCGAGGAGGGGGAGAGACGGGAGAGCAAAGAGTAGGGTGGGGAAAACATACGGGTCAGGTGAGAGACAGAGCAAGGGGTGGGTAAGGGGGGTGTGCTTGCTAAACTGTGACTTCTAGCGAGGGTGTTTGTGCATATGCATGAGTGGTGGTGGTGTGGGGTGAGGAGAGTGCTGGTGGAGAGGGGATGGGAGAGAGAGCGGGGATGCGAGGGTGGCTGGCCGGGGGAGTTGCAGGGGGGGGGCCGAGTTCGCTGGGGCTGGGCTGAGTAAGGGGGAGCAAAACTTTTTTTTTCCATTGGCCAAAGTTACGCGCACGAATGAATGGGCTCGGCCCATTCGTGTCGGGTAGAGTGGTTGTTTTTATTCGTGGTGGTGATCATGGAAGTGTCTCGGGTTGTCGGGGGGTGCTCAGTCGCCGGTATGAGAGTGAGCAATGATAAAGGAGGGCCATGGGTGGAGATTGACAACGTGTCTTTTTTTTCTTTCAATTTTGCGTCTGAGAAATAACGACCACCGGGGAGATGGAACGATGAAATGCGGTTCGTGTATAGTAGCAGTTGTGGTGGTTGATGCTACGTAGATGACTGAAATAAGTTCGGTAGTGTAAGGGTTCTCACGTGGTGGTTTTACAGCGCATGAGAGGTGCCGACCGCTGTGGCGGCTTGGGAGGGGGGGGGCCTTCATCCAGCAGTGGTTCGAACATGTCTGGTGATACGCTGAGATGACGATTTCATTTCGGATAATAGCTTTGCGCGTGAAAGAGTGTTACCCAAACAAAGTCAGTTTGGCGTGTGTGTGTGGCTCCGTGTACGCGCCATTGTTTGGCAGCTCACTCTGCGCTGTTATAAATGGTTGTGAATGTGGTGAAGGTGATGGCGATGGATTTGTAAGAGCGTTGCGCAAGAGCCCAGAATCCTGAGTTCAATTCCCGGCCACGGCTCACGTCAGTGTCGAGTTATATCGCACCGGTTCTGTAGCTCCCACCCGCTTCGCAACCCAGCGTTACTAACCCGCACTGACCAGCGTGGTGAAGTATGATCAAACAACCACCACGGCCGACACGCCGTGGGGAAGTCATCATCCAGCAGTGGATTCATAATTACTGGGCTGTACTTTATCAGTGGCAATGCAATACAATTGTCAAGCTTAATGCGGGGCAATAATTTTTTCCAGTACACCGTACTCTTTCGGCTTGATACGACATACCCATCTGAATGAAACAATTGAAGTCGTGCGTGAATTGTAACAATACCGATAACAAGACACTGGCATCATCATCATCATCGTTATAGAGCGCAACTCTTGCAGTACGGGTCAAGGTGCGCCAAAACGAATGGGTCTTTGAGACAATAACAATATACACAGCGAGTGAGAATGAGAGCAATTGAAAAGCTAACAAAAAACTGAGCTTGATCGAAAGTAGAGTCCATTGCAAAAAAATCCATTCGGAACAGAAGTCAATTTAATCTGTGCTCAAATCTGCAATGATCTGCGCAACGCTGGTTATAAGTTCACTGATGCCAAAATATGTGCTTGCTTCGCGTTCCTAGGTAATAAAGCACACTTTCCTTTGCGTCCTTTATTAATGTGGCACTCAGAGGCCAACAACTACAATGGGAAATCATTAATATTCGTCAAGCCTCTTGGCCGATTGTGAAAGAAACGTATGGGCAAAGAAATGCACTTATGTAAGCAAAGTAGTATGAAATCCAAAACTCAATGCACATTACTGTAGATCTAGATGTAAATATAAAAATGATAAAGGTGCAGGCCTGACAATTATTGCCACTGCTGGCAGAAGAACTTCCAACAGAATGAGTTGGAGAGAGCCCCTACAGAGGGTTTTTGGCCTACTCTTCCATGCTGGTCAAAAAAGACGGTCTTGGAATTTGTGGAGATTAGCAACCCAAAAAAACAATCGCAATAGTTATTTAATTCTCAGGTTCGAAAATCCCTCTTCGCCATTAGCCTTGCACCGACGTGCAGCGGCCGTGGCATCTCCCGAAGTCTCGTTTCGCAATCGACTCGGAGCACAACAAACGCAAGCAAACAAGCAAACCGCACGGGACAAGAGGCGACCCAAGTGTGCACGGGCGATCCAGGCGGAACGTCGCCACGTCCTGCTGCGATGACTGCGTTTGGTCCCGTGGGCGCATTGCCCGGGGAGAGCCACTCACCACTCACCACTGCCCACCTCAAGTGACCTGTGCGTGTGACGCCTCTGTTCAGGCCTTCGCCATGCTAATGTACCGAGGAAAGACGGCGGCCAAGTGTAAACAGCAGAGTCCGTGACCGCACGAACGTTGTCGTTGGCGCGATATGGAAGAGCGAGCAGCGAATCCGGGTGATGTGCGGGTGAGCGACTTCTTGGGTGAGGGACGATGCAGTCGGGGTCACTGCCATGTGCTCGCTGCCTGCACGCGAGCGGGGTCCCCTCTAAGAAGCCAGGGCACATGGGCGTTTAAAAAAATTAAATAACTCAGCAAGCCTCCTGCAGGACATTGCACTCACGCAACGGAAGAGCAATAACAATGCGGTGGCTTCGTGTTACAAAGTAAATCTGGAGTCGCCCCATTCTCCCAACCCCCCACCGCCACCTCCACCTGTCTCACGTCCTAGTCATCGCCGCGGTGGGTTGAGGCCGCGCCGTGTACGCCAACAGCGGTAGAAATCTTTGTCGAGATGGGTTTAAGCTTACACTCGTACTTGTACATTAATGTGCTGAAACGTAAACGTATACCTACACACACTTAAGGACGCATCTCCATCAACGTGACGAGCTATGGTCTATCCACTGCTGAGTGAAGGCTTCCCCCATGCCATCACCATCTCTCACGGTCCCGTGATGCCACAATCCATCTCACTCCTGCACGTGACCTGACAGTGTTTCATTCCTGTGGCGATCGTCCCCTCAGACAAAGTTCTCTCCTTTGCCTGCACTTTCAGACGCCAGCCTTGTCCTTTGACCATCATCTCTTCACAAGGGATGAGAGCCGATGGGCAGGGCTGGTTTTTCCCAAGCCCACTCACCGTGCTCACCTGAACGGGCAATGTTCAAGTCTCATTCGCATGTCTTCCCTGATCCACGTGCTCCACTTTCGGTTCACTCGGTGAACATTTATTCGGGCTTTTTTTTTAATTTAAGCTATGGCTGAGCCAAACGAGACACGCTTTAGTGGCGTGCTAAACTTGGTGGCAAGTTGCCGGGCTGTGACAGCCTGTGCAGAGAGCACGACACATCGCGACTTTGCTCGCAGGGGAACTCATTGTAAAGACGCCACTCAGATCAAGCATTCTCCTCTACCTTCCCCGAGCCATCCGTGCTGACGACTCAATGACCCCGATCAAGGCTAGCCTCTCAAGCAAGACCCTCCTTCTTGCCGACGAACGATCTGCCTCTTTGTTGTCAAATAAATACGCACACTGTTTCTGCAGAGCATTTTTGGAGATGCGGTCACGCTAAGATATTACTTGAATTCAAACGGTATTAAAGCGACCGTGATGTTGCGTTTGAGAGACTCGGTAGTGGGGAAACTTCCACGATGGTTTCGAGAAGGCTTTGTGGTTGGCTTGGCATGATGTATCAATGCAGAAGGAGACCCCTTTAGAGGGGACCCACATTCGAACATTCGTAGCTCAACTGTTGTGGATCTAAACATTCACGTTGGAGACTAACACTTCGCGTGCATACATATGATACGCTGCGAATCCCATCAATAGCAAAGCACACATCACATTTTCCCAGATGCATAGTACTAATTCAGGACACGCGGCGGTTGGTGGTAAGACTTGATGAGATTAATTGAGTGTCCTTAAAATATCACCTACTATTAAACAATCATAACTTGACAGCAGCTTGAGGTACGTTGATCAAAACTACACACACACAGATGAAGATTCTATCGTATGACTCTTATTCCTTTAAGCCTTCGCGTTTCCTGCCTGGTGTAAGGTGTCGCTCGTCATATTGAGATTTCAGAGTCCCAGATGTTTGCTGTTATCTCAGCTGCGATTTATTTGTAAGCTTCTACGATGTACTGTTGAAGATCACTCAAGCTTCGCGTTTCTTTGGCAAACACTTTGAAAGTGCAATGAATCAGTTGCCAACATTGTAATCGTGCAGTTCACGCTGCAATTCAATCATGAGCCTTTAATAATGGTTGATATATTCGTGGGCAAAGGATGGTGGAACAATAATGGACACGCTGAGCTCTGAATCTGGCCACCTGAGTTATAGTCCTGGGCACGGCAAACATCAGTGGCAAGTGACATCTGAACCAGTCTTGCGTAACCCCCCACCGCCCCACCTCCTCCTCTTAACCAGCCCACATTCACCAGCTTGGTGAAGTATGGTCAAGCAGCCCCAATGAGTGGATAGACTAAGGATGTACATTTTTCACCCATTGGAGAACGGCCACCTGCTCTATAATTAAGTGGCCCACACTGTGTTAGACTGCACGCGTGTTTTTGTTGTTACTGATTATCTGCTACTCTACGGCATTCTGGGATTAATGATTATTTTAACAATTTAATGGCTCAGAAGATGGTAACGCAAGTACCATAGTAAATAGTAAACAGAGAGATGAGCTTAACAAATTCAGGTGTACACTCTTGAAGTATGTCACCTTTTTTTTTACATGTAAACTCTGAAATATCCACACGTATGCATGAGTAAGATATTTGTGAGAGCGAGAGAAAAAAACATTGTTTCACACACCGCTCCCATATATTAGGCCTTTAAAAAATATATAATCCACGCTTCTGCCCTGAATTTTAATGGAGTTTTCCGCCGACATCCGCACGGCATTTCGGACAAAACGAAAAATCAATGTTCGTCCCTTCCCTCCTGATCAAGGTGTGTTGCACACAGGAGACCTCAACAACACGAGGGGACCCTGCGAGAGATCACACGCAGCAGCAGCAGCAGCGGCGGCGGAAAATGTAACTTGAGCACACAGCTACGACCGCACGTGGCTTTAACGCTGTCCAGCTTTGTGCGTATGCTGTTGCGACACTGATCGAGAGTCCCGTTACACCGCGTAAAGACCTTCTGCTCCCTGCCAACACCTCACGCAGTGCATGCCAGTCCACGTCCACTGTAGCCACCACCGGGGGGTTGAAAGGCCTGCGTACGAGCGATGACTTTGGAAAAATATATACTATTGTGATGTACCGATTCCACTGTGACTCGGTGGAGGTGTTCCAGTTTGCATGTCCACTCGCGCGTAATGGGGGGCGAGATTGTTCGCGATTGTGAAATTATAAAAAAACAAATACGAAATTCGCGATGTATAATTACGTTTAAATGCATTCATTGTGATTTGATGAAAACTTTATTTTGACGCAACACAGGTGTTGTCCCCCCTCCCTCCCGAAACGAGCAACTTTGTGGAGCGAGCGGCTGGTGTAATTCGTCACCTCGGAAACATTTCGCTGGGGGTCCACGACGGCCAGTGAAGGGTGTACGGATCGGCACGTGGCCGCGTACGCGTGAGGAGGGAGCTGTGTGTACGGTCGTGTTATATTTCATCCGCGAACATCCCACACGGCAATTATTTATTCAAAATTTGCGTTGGACATAGTTGATTTAAAGGGGGAAAAAAACTACTTTCTCGAGGGACTGGCAGAACTTAAAAAAAAAAGTCCATGGCTTCCCTGCACTGCCCTCTGTTGGTTTAACGAAGGCATTAACTACACTGTGTAACAAACAAATATTTGTTCCTGGTTAGTAAATGTTATTTTCTAATTGCTTCTGCCTCAAAAGTACAGAAAATGTCTATTATTCCCCGCAAACTTTGCTTTTGTGAACAGGACAGTGATATTTTGACATTTACCTGTTTTCCAGAACATTCCAGATAGAGTCAGTGCTGAGTCAACTTTGAGTAACTTCTAGAACATTCTAGAACTTTCCAGTAATCTAAATCGTAGTCTAAATGCAGGGGCCTTAAGCCCACGAGTTCAGTTTAGTTCCAGCTGCCAAAGTGGATACATATCTGCATTTTTCTGAGACGGTATCAATGAGGCTGCAAGCATCCGGCAGACGCATTTTGCTATGTCTGCGGCCAATTTATCAAGTAAAGAGCGAAAAAGTACTCTGTGGAAGCATCTGCTAAGATGTGTGAGGACGACAAGGCATATTTCGGCACGCCTGTCGGGGATCAAGACAAACCCTGGGCACCTCATTTCACCTGCGAGCAATGCAAAAAACTCTGGAAGGTAAGATGGACAATTGTTGCTCGGAATTTTATGTTGTAAAAAATTAAAAATCGTCAATGTGTTTAATTTTAAAATGTTTTACAATATTCAAAGTTATTTAGAACATTGATCATACATGAAAAATGTTGCGAGAATCTCTTACACATTAGTCATGGGTGAAATAAATGTATTTTTGTAGGATGGTACAGAGGAGAAAGAGAGCCATGAAGTTCGCTATCCCAATAATTTGGCAGGAACCCACAGACCACTCAAGCAACTGCTACTTTTGCATGGTGAATCCTTCCAAACGTCGTACTGGCAAGAATGCACCTGCTATCACGTATCCGGACCATCCTTCATCCATCGCCCCGGTGCCACACTGCCATGAGCTCCCGTACCCACTCCTCCAGAGAGAGAGCAGCGTCTTTAGAAGAGAGCAGCAAGTCAGAGAACGAGGAAGACGTCGTAAATCCAGATGACAATTTCAGAGGTGGAGCTGAGGAGAGAAACCCATACTACCCCAATCAAAAAGACCTCAACGACTTGATCAGAGATCTTGGTCTCACCAAGTCCAATGCCAAGCTTTTGATGTCTAGGCTCAAGCAGTGGAACTTGTTGGATAAAAGTGTGCAAGTCGCAGATCAGAGGAAGCATCACCAACCTTTTTGCAGCTTATTCACCCGTCAAGATGGGCTCTGCTTCTGTCACAATGTGACCAGTCTGTTCGAGGCAATCGGAATTGCCTGTAGCCAGAATGAGTGGTGCGTCTTCATTGACAGCTCATCCAGGAGCCTCAAAGCCGTGCTGCTCCATAATGGTAACAAGTACCCGTCTCTTCCCCTGGCTCACTCGGTGCACCTCAAAGAGAAATACAACAGCATCAAAACCTTGCTGGATGCCTTGAAGTATGATGAGTACGGCTGGAAGGTCATCAGAGACTTCAAAATTGTGCCATTCCTGATGGGTCTCCAAGGTGGTTTTACCAAGTTTCCCTGCTATCTTTGCCTTTGGGACAGCAGGGACACCAAGGCGCACTACCACAGGCAGGACTGGCCACAACGGACCAAGTTCTCTGTGGGGAGGAACAACGTCAAGCCACTGGTGGACCCCCGGAAGGGAAGGTGCTGATGCCACCACTGCACTTCAAATTGGGCCTTGTGAAACAATTTGTCAGAGCTGTAGATAAGGAGTCGGCAGCCTTCAAGTACCTTCAAGACTTCTACCCTAAGCTGTCTGAGGCAAAAGTCATAGCCGGTGTCTTTGTCGGACCACATATAAAGAAGATCCTGGAGTGCAATGAATTCCCCAAGAAGCTCACGAGTAAGGAGAAAGCGGCTTGGAACAGCTTTTTCGCAGTGGTTCGTGGCTTCCTGGGCAATCACAAGGTCAAAAACTACGTGGAGCTGGTTGAGACTCTGGTGAAGAACTACGGTGCACAATGGGCTGTAGGATGTCCCTCAAAGTCCACATCCTTGATGCTCATCTTGATAAATTCAAGGAGAACATGGGAGCGTACTCGAAGGGGCAAGGCGAGCGCTTCCACCAGGATTTACTGGACTTTGAACACCGCTACCAAGGACAGTATAACGAGAACATGATGGGAGACTACATTTGGTGGCTGATTCGTGAAAGTGATTTACAGTATAATCGTAAATATCGAAAAACTAATCACTTCTAAATCTTTTGTAGTCATTTTGGATTCCTTTCGTATAAATACATGTTAATTATAATTCATATATTTTTTATTTATGACTTTACGTGAATGAACAGACACAAATTCGCCCGTGTTCTCATTGAAAGTAGGAACATTAAAAATAATATCACTGTCCTGGTCTAAAAAGCAAGTTTGTGGGGAATAATAGCCATTTTCTATACTTTTTAAGTATAAGCAATTACAAGATAACACTTAACTACCCAGGAACAAAAATTGTGTTACATCGTGCTATTGCACCATGACTCGACTAGTCCTCAAATATTAGACACATCATGCGCCCCTCCGCCCATTTACAATTAACTTTCAACAGGTAAGAACGTAACATTTGCCTTGTAAGATCTCAATTGCCTTGTCCAAAAGATAAGTTAGCAGCATTCATTCGTATGAAGTGGAGCGGTGGCACTGTAGGTGGACAACAGCGATATGAACCGCTATCATTCTGGGCCACGGCTAACATCAGTGACTTTTGATATCAGAAATAGTTCTGCCTCGTCCTAAACCCCCCCCCACCCACTCCTCCATCTCCACCTTCACCAGCCCAGACGCACCTCCGATGAGCACGATTGGCTCTGCACGGTGCGAGAGAGCTTCAACACACCATACGTCACACCGTGGCCAAGCAAACTCCCACGATACGATCCCCACCGCGTATCGAGGCCCTCGTCCACCGGCGAGTGGATTGGCGCGTGCGCACAGAGAAAGGAGGTGCGATGAGGGCATCAATTGAGGGCTTCAATGAGGGCATCAATGAGGGCATCAGTGCACCAACGCAGCCCAGGACCTACGAGGTCAAGTCCATGCAGACATAGCGACCAGAGTTCAACGTCTAAGTAACCCCCAGGGGCAACGAATGGGAAGCCGGGCACCAAACGAACACCAGGCAGAGCCGGGGCAGCCAGGGCAGCACTGAGAAATTTGAGGGCAGCCGCCGTCGGACTAGCAGAGTACGGTTGTACGTGTGCATTGTAAATGTCGTATTAAGAAACTGATTACACAACAAAAGTAAAAATTTTCTGAGCTACTCCAGATAGTTTAACTTTCCTCTGTAAAATAAGCATATATACACATGCATCGTATGTGTGCTGTATAAAAAGAAACTGTGGAGTCGCTGCGAATCACTTGAAATGCCCCCTATATATAGATGACATTCTACCAAAAGATAGCTTGACCTAGCAAGGGTACGAGTGTGTTAGTCCAATTACGAGTGCAGTGGCGAGTGCCATAGGGAACGCGTATGTGTCAAGTGCAACCAACATTAGTTTAACCTGGGGAAATCCTGGGAAAATAGCCACGAGGATTTTAGAAGTGACGGATTTGAAACTCACACCGAGGCCGGGCCTGGTGGCCAGCGTGAGTGCTAACCGAGTTACACTGGTCCGTGTGTAATTGCGAGTGCGATGGCATTAGCGAGCCATCTGAGCTTTTAAGCGTCTTTTATTAAGGGAAAGGCAACTCTAGAACAAGTTCCTTAAGTTCAGCTGAAATCAATTTAAAGTAAATTTTCCACGCAGCTAAATCGTGTTATATAGTTCACACGCAAAAAAAATGTATAGCGTTGTTGTCTTGTTGTTGTTAGAAAAGTGAGAGCATTTTAGAACTAACGTAATATTTTTACAAAGTTAGAGTTGAAATCTGAATTTTTTCATGGATAGCCAACAGGGGTAGAACAGAATAAACAAAACGTCATTCCAGCTTGGCAGCTCTGCACGAGAGTAATCAGCTCGCAATGGGAATGTTATGAGTTCACATCGTGTTTGGGGATTGACTCCACCCATCATCCCTCGATGGTCGATTAAAATAATACCACCTTGTGGGGAAGTCAACAGTGGTTTTCATGCGGAAATACTTGCACCCGGTGTAGGGACGTGGAATTTCCACCACTCGCCTGGGGCTGTAAACGGGAGATGAGCATTGCCTCATTGCTCATTTTCGCAATAAATCAAGGACATCTTATTCTTGGATCTTTCGGTAAAGTCATCTAATTTCACCTTTGATCGCGATTCTGCGTTGTGTAATCCTACCCATTAAATGTGTCCTTTAGCGAGAATTTAACAAGTGGAAGTCAGTGTACATGTTCACTGCTTCTTTGCTACAAATGTAATGCAGGTGTGAAGGTACGTCATTTAATCCGTACATCGGGTAATGTCCTGGGAAAAAAATTATTATGAGTCCTCTCTCTAAATAAAAACATCGTCTAACAGTGCGCATTATTGTATTCCTATACTGCTTGGCATTTCAGGCACTGCGTATACCCAACAACACTGCTGCCCGAAGATAGGCGCATTACATGAAAGCAGGGACAGCATTTACTCCAGAACTACAAAGCGCTGGATCATTGAGTTCCAAGATGGAAGATTTTAGTTTCTGAATCAAGAAACCTGTTGCTCTTGCTTGTTGTGTTGTAGCTCATACACAGCGTGCTCCGTGCAATGATGTGTTGCCAAAGGGGACCTCCTATGAATTATAATTTCCATATGTATATATTTTTGTAATAGTTTGTGAAACGTGTTGTGGTGATAATGGTGAGGCAGAGGCAACAGGCGATAGGGAGCCAAGGTGGCGAGATGTTAACAACCTCGCCCGATATACAGTAGGTCGTGGTTTCGATCCCGACCCCAACACCTGTATATTTGGAGTTTGCATGTGTCTCTCCCCGTGGTCGCGTGGATTTTTCTCCGGGTCCTCCGGTATTTCCCTCCATATTTTTTTGGCCGCAACTATAGATTTCCACACGACGAAAAGTCACTTCGTTCAGCTATTAATTTGTGGCCGGGTCTCTCCTGAAAAAGAGCTACACAACTCAGTGGGCCTTACCTGGTAAAATAAAAATAAAATTTGATTACCGTAAGAACCAAGACTAAAAATCAAAATAGTTCAGTTTAGTGTTTTGTTAATGTGCCCCTGACGTCGTTGGTACGGCCTGACACTCGCTGTGCCTGCACGTCCATAATGGCACACTTTCGTCTGGCTCTGCTTTGCTTTTGTGTGACCTCAAAACTGTGACCCCCAGTGCCCCAACAATGTAAACTAGAGGTGTCGGTGAAATAAATGTAGAATTGTATTTTCATAGAAAGTGTAAACGTTGTGGTGGTTGTGGTGTAGTGGTCCTTACCTTGTGCTGTGAACCTGGTGAGCCTGAGTTCCTTTGCAGGCCACGGCTAACAGTGGTGATTGATATCTGACTGAGCTGGTCAAAGCCTCCCCCATTTCACCAGCCCACACGAATCAACGTGATGATGCGAATCGCTCTCCAACACACCGGTGGGCTGAAGTAGTAACGAATTGGCGCGTTGTTTACGTGACAAACCTTACTGGCTGTGTTGGGTGGTGGAGGGTTACGACACATTTAAACTTACGCGATCTAACCCAAAAACCTTTATCACGAACTTTTTTTTTAAGTCTGAAATTCGCTAACGTGGACATTAGCCACTCCACGTTTCAATGTGAAACAACGGGAGTTATGACGGAAGGGAACTAGGGTGTAGAATCCTGCGGAAAGTTGGCCATTACATCCGCAAGATTGAAAATCTTGTTCAGTTGTCACTTGTTGACCCAGGTCAGCCTCACAAAAGAGTCGTGTGTCGTCAATGGATCCTCAACGAGGTTAAATAAAGATGAACTGAATTGAATTCGCATCAAGTGAACGTCACACTTCAAATATTAAATGTCAGAGTGTTTGACTTCCACCAACGTGCGATGTGCCTCGCGATGTGCGTTTTCCGTTGTGTTCGCCACTCTTCCATCGCAAGGCCCCCAGGTTTCTCAAAAAAACGCGTGGTAATAACTTAAGCAAACTTTTTCAAGTGTCGCCTTGAAAATGGCAAAAAAAGAAAAATCGTCTCTGATGGCAGAACTGTCAAAGGCATATTCATCTTGTCAAAAAATCGTGCGCCCGTGCCCAGGATCGCGTGCGCAAAAAAGATAAACACGAGCGCGTGCTTGTTCACGTCTGAACTTAACCCAACAAATAAATGCGCACAAAGGAGAGATGCGCCTGGCTGTCACCCACCTGTCACCTGTCCAGAATTATTAACGACCGGCGTTGAAGGTGGATGCTGCTGTGGTGATGCAATGGTTGGCACGCTGGACTTGCAATCCGAAAGTCGCCGGTTCGAGCTCTCGATGCAGCAGTGTACACGGAGAAAGTTTCTTAATTCTCCCAGCAGTATAAATAAACAAGCTGCAGATAGCCGCTCGGTGGGTTGCATGCGGTGGGGCAAAGTTTGGGTATTCCCACCTTTTCCAAGATCTCTGATCAGGGTGGAAGAGTAGGTCGAAATTCCCTCTAGAGGGGGCTCTCGAGAGGTCCATCGAATGGAGGCCCTTCCGCTAGCAGTGGCGTGAGCAAGCAATTGCATGGTTGCACCTTTACCTTTTCGTAATGAAGCTATCTGGTGGCTATATAAATCCACATTTTTCACTCATACGATGGCCCGTGTTGAAGTGTACTAACTTTATTATTAAGCGTTTTTTTGTTTGTATAGGGTAATGTGGCCATACTTCTGGTGAAGAGGGGAGCCCAAGCCCAGTTCTGATGTTGCTCGCCACTGATGTTACCCATGGCTGGAAATCAAACTCAGACCACCGGATTCATAGCGCAGTGCACAAACCACTGTGCCACTACTCCCCCTATCAGAACTTGTACTGTGTTTATTTAAACAAGAGACTAACTTATTTGAACCGATATTGCAAGAGTTTTTATTCGTCCTTCAAAAGAAAATATAGTCATAATAAAGTAATAACATTTTAATATTGGCATCCAACTGAAGAGCAGCCATTTTGTTACGGTAATAAGCTGTTGTGGACATGAAAGGAAGACGCATCATTATCTCCTTAGCTGAACAACATCCTTTATCTATTAGTAGCGATACTTGTGATGTTTTACATTTCACCGTTGAGATTTTGGCTGAACTGCAATGACTCTCTGCTGGCTATTTAATGCCAAAAACCCAAAGGAGGAGAGGGGGGAGGGGTGTGTATGTAGATGTGACAGCCAAGTTATCAACTCCTTGGCATGAATTCAAAAGCTGGCAGCAAAAACACACATTTCTTCCATAAACAATGTCATTATCAAAACATTGTGTCCATTTACAAGGTAGAGGGAAAGGTGAAGCTAATTTTTTTTTAAAAATTGTCATGGAAAAATATGTCAGGATAACTGCTGTGATGTAATGGCCTGCCCACCGGACTTGCAATTCAGAGGTCAACAGTTCAACTCAATCTCGAGGCGCGGCAGTTCAAACGATGGTGCAAAGTTTCTTAAATCCCTGCGCTTCTGTCCACCCAGCACACAACACCACATGCAATCGATTGTGAGGTCGCAATTGGCGAATCTGAAATACTCCCATCTCTTCTAATGCTGAAATAAACTCTAAACTATAAACTATTTTTTATTTTACCCGGTAAGGCCCACTGAGCCGTGTAGCTCTTTTTCAGAATCGACCTGGCCACAAATGATTGCCCAACGAAGTGGATTACCGCGTGGAAATTTATTGCAGCCAAATACTCCAAACGCACGTTTCTAAAAGTGGAGAGAAAACCCAGAGGACCCGGAGAAAAATCCACACGATTACGGGAAGAACATGCAAACTCCAAATATCCAGGCGCGAGGGTCAGATTTGAACCCACGACCTCCTGTATACCAGGCGAGGTATTTAACATCTCACCATCCTGACGCCCAAATAACCTATAGACGGGCTCTACAGAGCTCCCTCTGGTTGTGACCATCCCTTGTAGATTTGAAGCTTTCGTGACTGCAATGATTCATATTCTTAGGTTTTTTCGGTAATGTCACGTAGGTAAAACATTTAAATTTAAATTAATAAAAGTAAAATAAAATAAAAATCACGACGTTTCGGAGGCAACACAAGCTTCCGTCTTCAG
>CM025611.2:3726858-3754784 GCA_014621495.2 Entosphenus tridentatus
TGTGCCCATACACACGTGTGCCCATACACACGTGTGCCCATACACACATGGCATAACAGCTGCAGAGCACAAACTCCTCATTTCTGTTGAGCAAGTGATCAGCGTTAGCAGGGGTCCATTACCCATGGCTATGTCTAATAGATGATCGAAATGAGGGTTGCGTTGATTGGTTTTGAAGTGCTCCAGCAGTCGTAATGAACTGGAGAATCAAGCGCTCGTGACGCGGGAGTGTATTTTTTTTTTTAATTCAGATGTAGCTGCGCTCTAAACCTAATCTCTTTTCAGCTCGGCTGACTTGAGGTGAGAATTTCTTGGAAACTCGAGATATTTGCCGAAGAGGCAAAGCCAATCATATTTCCGCGCAATTTTGGCACTCGCATTTCAAACGTCGTGGACTGCTCTCAATCATTATCGCACTATGACATACTTGCATGAGCTCATGTGAAGTTGTGAGCCATCACGTAGTCAGGCAACGTTGCACAGTTACAAAGTTCACGTGTTGCGGTGCGGAATGATTGATTGATTGATACATGATTACTACTTAGAACATTTTCAGGATGAGATCAACGGTCATGAAGATTATTGTTTTTTTTCTCCCCTTAAACAACGACTCGCACAAATGAAAAATCCCTCCACTGATGAAACAAAGGAATTCCAAAGGCCATATTGGAAGAGCCGTGTGTTTTGATAAATGATCCAGCTTTCATTCGGGGCTGAGGTGATGAGGAGATGAAGATTAGCTTTGCTGGCTCCACGTATTTCATGTTCTTCTCTTGCCAGCTTGGACAGGCCCTTGACCCTGGCTGACCCAGTGGGGGAGGTAGGTTTCGGTACTAAATTAAAAATAAAGATTTAGTTCAAGAATGCAATGTACGTGCTGTGGAGGCATCGATGCAACAGTAAGTCACGGTGATTATGTGCGGGAAATGGCAAGCCGCATTCAATAAAGACGCATAAATGTGTTCAGAAATATACAAGGGGTGGTTAAAGCAGACCCGAGAGCGCAAGGTCCTCGTAAATTCTATATAATTACTCGACAAATATTCCGAATGTTGCCTATATTCTGTAGGTTTAAATAAAGTAAACCTAATATTTGCTTGTATCTTTGTGAATATAATCTTAGTCGGATTTCAGAATGTTGGAATCCAAAGTAAAACAACAACAGCAATTACTGTGAGCAAAATTTTTTAACGCTAAACTTTTTGTCAGTCATTTAAATCATCATTGTAATTACTATAAATTCAAAGTTACTTTCAGTTGGTCATAACCGCGGTGTTGAATCTTGAGAACAACAGCTCGGGTTGAGTGCAAAGAACGTTTTCTTTATATTTTCACTTTCTGGCCAGGTCTGGCCAATCCGGCTTCGTGCAAAAACAAAGCGACGTGTGTATGCCTGAGCATAGCGAAACGTAGCACTTCATGCGTGGTGTATGCGCAGCAGACACCACCACCACCACAACAACAACAAAAGCCCGGCACTGGAACGTGATACCGGAGGAAGTCACGTCCGCCGATGTGTGCGTGTTTTCCTTTGTGCCGTGCGTTTTCGTGAGTTCCCTCCGTGTGTTTCTCATTCCGCCCTCATGCTCCGTGTGCCGGACCCCCGCATGATCGCGGACATGTTCGACGTGGTTCATGGGCCCCCCCTCCCGCCCCCCCCGACAATAACACGTCATCCCCGCGGCCGGGCGAGAGAGATGGTGGAAGTCGTCGAGGCAAACGGAGCGTCCCAATTATGACACCTTTTTCCCCCCGGCAAGTCGCATGTCAAACCAACCGTGCCTCCTTCGCCCGCACATCCTGCAAGCAGTTCGTCTGGGTCTCTCGATACAAATCAACAAGTTCGCGCAAATGCAGGCACCGGGTGAATGTGCGCCGGCCTAACACCGTCCCGTGCACTCATTTGTTTGTCCTGTAGTGCAGCCACCGTGCGTAAACAATTCGCAGGCGGCTTTCACGTACACACGTTTCTGCTTCGAGAGTTGCCCTGTTGTTGTGGGCATGTTAAAACGTTGTCTAGCAAGGTGTGTATATCTTCTTGGTTTTTTCGGTAAAGTCACGTAGAAGGGAAATAATAAAATATTAAAAATAAAACATAATACAATAATTCTCACGACGTTTCGGCCACAACGCAAGCAGCCGTCCTCAGGTGAAGAACAGGTCTGTCGGAAAGACAGCGTCTCAATGAACACAGGTGTGTATATATATAAAACTATAAACACAGGTGATTGCATAAAGTCACTTCATGAATGTGCTGTATGGGCAAGGATAATCTTGATGTCAAATCCACTGCTGGATAAGGGCCTCCCCTTACATTGTCAGTCATGGGGGTAGTTTTTTGGATATCACTCACCACCAATGTCAGCCATGGCTGGGAATCGAATTCAGGCCAATGGGTTCATAGCACAGCGCAGTACGTTTATTATTATTACGAAGTGAAATTAATGCAAACAAATTTCCTACATATTATTTATGAACAAAATGTCAATAAAAGGGCGTGACATTCTTTGCGAACCCTTTAAGCTGCGTCTTGTAAGCGCACTGTTTGATAACTTGTCAATATTAGCTTTGCAAAGAATGTGTTTTCAAAAGCAATGGTGTGTTTTTGATAAGTAATTAAACAAAGCCGACAAATATAACCCCGAGGCGTTATTCCTTGCAGATCAAAGCTTCGATAGGCAACACGATCAGCCCCTTGAGCTTGTACACATTGGGGTATTTATTCCAGTTTTATTCCAATTAAATGTACAGGCTGATCCATTAATGGATACCCGACTGATTTATAATTGCTATCTTTCTTCTCAACGGTGATTGAAATACTGTAGGTTTGTTTTTACAAAAAAGCATAACGTCAAAACATATGATTATCAGCTTTAGTTGAGTACGCTATGTCAAGAAATACAAAGCATAAACTCTGACAACCAATGGCTTCGCATCTGACAAAAGAGAGTTAAAAATATTTATCTAAGTGCATTAATATTGGCGGGAGATATGTAGAGGCTTTGAATAAAAATGTTTGTTTCCCTATAAATAAGTTGAGTGGGGTATCTATAAACCGATCATTCTATATTTTGAAAGCATCTGCTATGTATTATTGTCTTTATTCATTGTCTTGTTTTCCAGTCTCTTTAAATAGCATAACATGTAAATAAATTAAAACTATGATAATCAGCTTTACTACACTAGTGAACAGTTCTTTGGCACACATGTAAAGCATAAACTAATGAAAGTCAAAACTTGACTTAAAGCTTTCGTGACTGCAATAATTCATATTCTTTGGGTCTTTCGGTAAAGTCACGTAGATAGGTTCAAAGAAAATAGCAAAAAACTACGACGTTTCGATCGCAACACAAGCGGTCGTCATCAGGAAAAGGGGGTTAGCCTCTAAAGGCAAACTGTTTATAAAGGTTTAAAAATGGACGTCGCCCAAGTGTCAGCAGCATCGGCGGGGCAGCTGATATTAATGTAAGTAAACTATGATACGTCGTAGTTTTTTGGTTAACAAACAGTAATTTTAGTTATTTGCTATTTTCTTTGAACCTATCTACGTGACTTTACCGAAAGACCCAAAAAAATTACGTAAGCCACATTGCCTTTACAGAAGAGACATTCGTTGTTGAATTTTTATCTTCTCTCGCTACCGACATTTAAATTATGATACCTCACGCAATCCTTCCATTCTCCACTGACGCGGAGGAATGAAATGCGGTTCACGATTCAGGTGTCTGTGCAGTGTAACGTCAGGTGGTCCTGTCCGCTTTTCCATTAACCCCACTCGCCTGACTGCAGAGTTCGACCCCCGAAAACAGCGGGAACTGACTTTGACGAGAACCCACGTGGAGAGATGCAGACCCACAAGCCCACACTCGATAATACAAAAGAAAGGCAAAATTGGAATAGGCGACTAACCTTGACTTTCACAGCTTCTAAGAGCAGGTGTGTATGTATGGAGCTGTGATGTTGTTGTTGTTAATGAGTCAGTGCATCGATTTACATATGAATACACGTGATTTCGAAACGGTTCTTTCCTGCTCGACAGAACGCTCGGGAGGTTGTTCGGCTCCTGTTTGCGGCCCTGAGCCAGCGGGTGGAAATTCCACAACCCTATGGCAGGGGCGAGTCTCTCCACAGAAATAAAACCGCTGGTGACTTCGTAACCATGTGGTCTATAGTTTTATGGAACCCGGAGGGATGGATGGGCTGAGTCAAACCCCGCCTACCCAACCAGGATTTTAACTGACACCCTTCTGATCGCGAGCGTCTCAATCTGTCTGTCACCAAGTCACAACAAATACTGTTCGTATTCTTGATTTAAAATTTTTCTTTACATTGAATTAACACTAACGAATTAGCCACGTAACTTGTGTAATATATACCAATCTTTTTTCGACATAGGGCGACATCAATTCCAGTATCCAGGAACGGCACTCCAATGTTAGTCTTGGTTATGTTCTTAGAGCAGCCCATTGTTTCGTATCCATGAGCTGGATGAAGGATAAGGTGTTGATCACGGGGTTTGTGTGATCAAATTCACGACACAAATTGTTCAAGGTAGTTACGCGCCCAATACAAGTTAAGATATTACTCACCACCGATTCTAGCCATGGCCGGGAATCAAACTCAGGTTGCTAGGGTTCAGAGCACAGCGCATCGTACAACACACGCGTTATCTAAGTTGTGTTTGATTCTATATGCTTACAACATTTATAAACACGATTAATCAGGAAATTCGTTTTCAAATTTAGATATTTTTATGGGGAGGGGGGGGGGGACCCCAGACCCCCTGGAAGATTTGGTCCCCCCCAATGTTGACTCCACGGCTACGGCCTTGGTGTCCGACACGCATGCAGGCTGCTGTGGGTCTCCACTGCCACCAGAACTGGCAGTGCAGCCAAATCCCCTGCTGTACTGCACTCCGCTCCAACGTCTATGGCCCCATGCCTTCGCCAACAACAAGCGCTGACCGAACCGGTCTTGGTGAAGTGCGGTCAAATAATCCCTCCCTCCACCCCCCATGACCCACACGGCGTGGGAAGGACCTCGTGGGGTAGAAGCTGACAAAAGGGCTGCGCGGATGTACACACGTACAGCAACAACAACACGCGCGCAAAGTTGTTGTTGTAGTTGTTGTAGTTGTTTAAACCAATTAAGAAAGAAAGAAAGGCACGTGTCTGTGCACAGTGAGGGTCAGATTTTGGGATGCGCGGGCTGTCAGTGGGGGGGATCATCAACTCCACCGTGTACACTGTCACTCAAACATCCCGGGAATGCGCGGGGCAGAACGAGATTGCCGCATCAAAAAAAATGTAAGCAGAGCTCAATCTAAGTATTCCACACCCCCATCATACAGCTGGACAAACGTGGCTGTAGCTGTTTTTTTTAAATTCTACTTCTTCGGTTCACCTTACTGAAATGTTTCTTCACTTTTTGCCTCCAGGGGGCTTTTTTCTGCGATTCCATGCAATTAAATGAAAACAAAACAAAATTAACCAAAACAACCGCAGAGCCAATTGGGATCGGATTTGGCTCTGCGGTTGTGTAATTTTTGTGCAGCACGCCACCGTGAGTCACCTGGGAATTTCGGTCGTTCTTCCAGCTTCTGGAATAGCGTGATCGTGGGCCTCATCAAGGATTAAAATGTCACGTGGGTGCGGCTGTGTGACACGCCGAATAGATCCTCTGCTGTGGCAGACAGAATCCAGGGAAAGCGGGGGCCTCAACGCGGAGTCGGATAAAATCTGATTTGTGGAAGTATCCTCCAGTTTTTCCTTCTGGGCTTTAAAGTTCAGCATCACGGGACGATTTGGATTTTGCGGGAGCAGTGATGGCACGAAGCATAAGCAATCAAAACCAAATTATTAGAGCCCCAAACAGCTCAAGGGGCTCTGGATTCATGAAAAAAATAAGGGTGAACCAATATATCAGCTCAAATTAAAATTATGATAAAGTTATAAATGACGCAACAAGGCTAATATATCTCTATCATCCCTATCATCTCTTCCCTCAACCAACTCCATATTTGTCTCTTGTCTACATCTCTTATTTCACTACATATCTGCCTAATCTATACCTCTTTTCGACTCATCTCTTCATTTCTTAATCTCGTTCATCTCTCCTGTTACATCACTTGGAGTTTCTGCTTAGAGCCCCCAATTGGTCAACACCACCTTGTTACAATCCACCCAGCACGTGCACCCTAGTTTTAATTTCACTGCTCCATCTCCTCAGTGGGCAGGACGCTCGGATGTGTTAAATTCCTTGGCTAGCACTCTATCACGCATGTCGGTTTTTAGCTAGACACTGGCACCGAGGAATCTACTCAGAACTCTACGCTCTGACGTTGCCACTCAGTTTGCGTAATTTAAGGAATTCCTTGGAATCAACGCAGAGGTTATAAAGCTCAGAGGCTCCCGAAGTCATCAGAGTGATTGCTGTTGCTAAATCTCGCATGCGGGAATTTTCTATGAATTTTTAAAAGTTACAAGTTTAGCGAAGAGGCAAGATGTTGTGTTTGCTGCTGCCTTCTCGTTCTCCAGTGTGTTGTCGGGATGTGACACGTCGTGTTTGGAACGATGTCCAACGTTTCACGCCACGTTGCGGGTGCTTCTTTAGTTCCATCATGAGCATTGGAAAGCAAATACAGCACAACCGCGAAAACCTACACAGTGTTAGAACCTGCCTTATTGCATCGTATGGAAGTTTATGTATTTGTATTATTATTGCTATTATACATTATAAAAAAAATATTAAGTTGTCAGAAGAGAATCGCATTCACATCAAACCAAAAATAACCAAAGTTGTTCAAATGCTTTATTTCATGCAGACATTGTATTATAAACAAGTTAGCCAAAGTACGACCGAGGAAATTCAGAATAATTGCAAAGAGCACACACGTGAATGTCACAGTGAATAATTTCGCTGCGATAAACATTTTCATGGAAACCTCGATTGCTTCTTTCACGGATGTCTACTGGTCATCTGTGAAAAAGAGCGTCATAGCTCATCGCGTTCCTGCAGTATAAATACACATTCTGATTTTGTTTTCAGTTGCCAATGTTTGGCAATTAAGTGATATAAATGCACCAGTCCTCAAATTTGCTTTTTTGGGATGTTTAATATTCACGACAAAGTTGCACAAAGGGAAAGAAACATCTTTAAAACATGAACTAAAACGTTAACTACAAACACTAACTGCTGTTACTAACCAAACGTTGGCTGTTTAAGGAACACAACTATTATAAATCAAAACAAAGTCAAAGTCATTTCTTTATTTAATGAGTTCTCATGTCCTGTCTTAGAGCTCTGAGCCAGCAGTGGAAACTCTGCATTCCCATGGCAGGGGCCGAGTCCATTCATAGGACTACCACTGACGATTTCCCCACAAATGGCACCAGCTTAATGATGGGCCGAATCAGCTCCCCCAAACCAGGATTTGAACTCGCTTGCAAGCCACTCGCTCTACCCATAAGCCACCTGGTCTGAGTTTTTGAAAACTCATATGAAGTTTCAATAAACTCATTGGACAATATATATTCCCTCGTTCACGGAGATTCATTGTTGCATTCACCATTTGCACACTGATTCATTTAGTAGCAGATCACTGAAGCGACTAAAGCATATAAAAGAGAAATTGACACCAACGATATAAAATGGCATATTGGAGACTATATGAGATTATAATTTAAGTATTTGTTTGTGTGTGTACATCTCTATAAACATTTTCAAAGAACCTTCAATAATAAAAACCCTCTGGTGGAAGTGCGTGTATGAAGAGTATTAACACGTAGGCTTTCGCGACCAATATTATTCATAATAAAGGTTTTTGGGTTAGATCGCGTAAGTACTCAAATTGTAAATGTTGTGAGTTTACTCTCCAACAGACCGGTCAGCTGAAGTAGTAACGAATTGGTGAGTTGTTTCCGTGACGAACCTTATTGGCTTACGACACATTTATACTGACGTGATCTAACCCAAAAACCGTTATTATGAATGAAGAGTATTCATCGATAAAAAAATAAATCAGATCTTAAAATGAATTGCGTAGTTTCCCAGGAAAAAAGTATGATGTATGTACACATTTTGTTGCAAAGAGATCTTTGAAAATAGTTTTAAGAAAGTAAAGACTGTACTCCTTTCTTCATTCCATTTTCTTACTCGAAAATGTTTTTTTGTCCTGGAAAAAACAACAACAAACAAACAATCATCAAAACATACACAAAAAATCCACAATTACAGTACGCACGGTTCATGAAATGTTCAACATTGTATAGTACTTGAAACACAGAAATAATGTTATATTGTGATCATCAAAACATGTATTTATAACTTTGTCTCAATCTGCTGCTGAATGAAGGCCTCCTCATGCTACGTCCGTCACGAGCGTTGTTTGACCACACTTCAAACGTGCTCTTGAGTGCAGTTTCGTGAATGCTCCAGCACTGGTGTAGATATCACCTGGTACTGATGTTAGCCACGGTCAGGAGTCAAACCCACGTGCCCAGGTTCATAACGTAGTGCACAAATTACCGTGCTAATGCTCCCCCGGGTAGACTTCAACAAATCACGTCTGGGAAGCTGCCATGGTGTAAGACTACACTGGACTTACAACCCAGAGGTTTCTAGATCGGCACTTGCCGACCGAGCGGTATAAATGGCTACACCGCAGTTCGTCGATTGGCAGGTGGTGTGTGGTGGGGTAAAGTGTGGGTACTCCCACCTATTTCGAAGTCGCCTGGCCAGCGGGTAAGAGTGGGGTCAAAATGCCCCCTGGAGCTCCAACGAGCTCAGTCCCTTTCTTGCGCGAGCAGTTTCGTGAGCAAGCAATTGATGCCGTGGCTGCACCTTTGCCTTGATGTAATAACTTATTCACTCGAGGAACTATGAAGTGCATCGGACAAAGGGCCGGCACTGTCACAGAGAGAAATGTGCGGTGCGCTGCGAGCATTACCGCTCTGCGCCGTGTTACCGCCGGCTGTGTTTTGACACATGTCGGCACATTTTTCAAATGTTGTACATTTCTGACAGGACCATTGGGGTTCACGCTTTATTATTTTTATTTCCTCCTGCTGCACTGCAGACTGGAGGAGTCGCACCCCCCCTCACCTCTCCCCCTCCCACCGTCCCCCCGCGTGATATTTTTCCAATATCGTCACCCTTTCCACGCACGACACCTCAATAACCCCCAGCAGAGGATTTTTTTGTCTCGCCTCGCTGTAATCTTTACATCAATGGGTAGCATTACGTGTGACGGACCACCGCTAGCTGAAAAGCATTTTTGTTATTTTCCTACATCATCGCCATGTCTGCCCAATGATGTAATTCCCCTTACAGGGATTTCGCAGATCGCTGCTGGTTTACATTGATCGCAATGTTGAAATGACCGCCTGTGCTGCACCTCTCCCACTTATGATGTTGACCTCGGTGACCTCGGCGACCTCTCGCCACTGGGGTTTATTCTTTATGAAATGCAACGTCGGGTTTTCGGAAGGTCCTTTAAGCAAAACATCCAGTAATTCCTGCTCGGGGCCAGATGAAAATCCACAAACGCGCGAGGACGACTCGGACGTGTGGCTCAGAAGATAACACAGGAGGATGAGTCACTTGGCTGAGGCCGGATTCTTCAATCTGCACGTCGGCTCAGGCAACATGTTTCATCGAGTGTTGAATTTAGATTACGCAACAACAACAACAACAAAACCCACGTGGAACCCAGTTGCACACCTGATATCGCGCTGCAGGCCTGCGCGCTCGTGCAGGGTATTTATTGAAACATTAAATTTAGCGACACGAGCCGCTATTCAAGGCTCGCTCGCACGCACATCACTCCTCCGCAAATTGCGAAAAGCACCAGACCATACTACGTGAAGAGTGATTAAAACTTTTGGACAGTGAGATATTGTTTCACGCATCCGATTGTTACAGCCACGCGTTTATCAATGCAGTCACGCTGACTGCATTTTATCGGTTAATACGCAATAACAGATCTTCACCCTGACATTAGTTTAGGTATGATACATTTTTTTGGAATACTGTCTACTCTAAATAGCCTCACTCCCGCTCCTAATTCCGTGTGCGTTATGCTACACGCACGTGCCATGCAACTTGCCACTCTGTTCCGTGAGAAGTTTTGGTTTTGCGCTCGTGCCATTTTTGCCACGTGCTGAGGCCGCCTCAATGTTTTGTGTCTCTCTGACAAGGTCTCAACCCCGAGAATGGAGAGAAAGAGAGAGAGAGAGGGAGCTGTGCATGCAATTCACGTGCCAGAGGCAAAGCACGCCGAGGAAGCTGGGTGTCCAGGTCTCACTCCTGGTCTCCGCATGTACAAAAGAACGGGAATAATTGCGCTGTCAAGGCCCCTGCTTTCAGGGTTTTTATGCCATCACCTCCGCCAACAGCCACAAAGGTGGATGCAGCAGGGCAGGAGGCAATTGTGTTCTGCGCGTTTAAGAAACTGGCCTCAGCAGTTCGCCAGATGTGTTCAACACAATCTGCTTGTCATGCTGTGACATCTAAATATTGTATGACGAGCATACAACTTTCAAATAAAAGTGTGGATTTAAATGAGCCTATATTGTCAATAGCTTTTGGGTAAAAGTATAGAATGTAATAAAAACGTTCCTCAGGAAAAACAAATATGTAATGACGAATAATACTGTAACCATCCTTTTTTTATTTCGGGGTTCCAGATCTTACTGACGAGAGATAATCGACCTTTACTGAGTTTTAATATAATTAATAATGACCAGTCAACATGATGTTTCTTTTAAGAAAAGTAGGCTAGGACAGCGAAATTGCCTCACTCGATTCAAATTATATCCCGTTCTTACACACATAAATACATTTTTAAAAAGCCCACATGAAGCACATAACATGGGCATAGTACCTCCGATCATCACGGTCGGCTACATACGGTGCGAAAGAAGTTCAACTAACGTATATCCGTACACCTCGCTGGAAAAAATGTTGGCCGGTGTTCAACACTCGCGATGGAGTGGCAGCCGTAAGAGGCACCACGCCCAGGAGTGGTTTTCCACCGCCGATATGGAGGGATGAGATCGGCTCATGTGCAAGAGCTAGATTAATTGTTGCTTTCGGACACCATGAAAGATACGATGGCACATCATCTCGTTTGATAGATCACGGCCGTCGATGACAATGGGGATTGATCATGATAATACAACTCATTTACATTTGTAACGCGCATTTCATCCGTAGATCTCAATGTGCCATGTGTGAAAAGCAGAAAATATAGAGAACCAGGGTGAATGACCAGAACTGAGGGATAGAGGCTAATTTAAAAAGGAACAAACATGATCCCTGCCATGACAACGTGGAATTTAGAGATGAGTGTCCCCCAATGCTCATTCGTTAGTGCTACTCCAATGCTCGTTTTAATATGGGACCCTACTTTTGCATAAATAACATTGCTATCTGAGCAGCAGGACTGGCACAGGCCAGTTTGGTTTGCATTGCCAACCACTAAACCAAGGACATGCGAATAAAAGTCCCTTGAAGTTCACAAAATGCCACAGAGATATATTAATTCATGGGTATGGTTTCCAAGGCATGCATGTTTCCGACTAACACGTTTGTGATCAACGCAATACCAACACTACTTTTAAAAATTAAAGAACCCTCGCCATTGGCAATCCGCTACATCATTCAAATATAGGCAGTGATTGGCACTAAAAAAATATATTTAATCGGTTTCAGTAAAATTGTATGAATTGAAGTAGAGCAATCACGGGCAATTGTATATATATATACGTACACATCTATTGTTAGTTGCGAAGAGCAGCGGCACAGTGGTTAGCACACTCCGCTATGAGCCCAGTAACTTGAGTTCAATTCCCAGGCACAGCTGACATCAGTGGTGATATCTGCACCAGTGCTGAGTGCCCCCTTCGCCAAGCGACACTCGACCAGCGCGGTGTCGTTATTTCAATGCAGACCGCCGAAAGTTAAAGTTCAAGTCCATTTATTAGGTGTAGCCCTGTGAGCCATTCGGCTCTTGAATCGGGTGCAACCGCAACAAACAAAAACATGAACAAAAAACATTTGAAAGTGAATTTGTGACTAAGTGCAAACAGAAAATCCAAGAAAAGACAGCAAAATATTGCAGAAAAAAAATCACCGTACACCAACGCTGTGTGCAAAAATCCCAGTGGGATGCAAGTCAAACAACCAACAACAACAACAACCACAAGACAACTTAGATTAAGACTGTCATCCAGAAGTGGATTGACAAAGGGCCGTAGATTGTGACTGCATTTGGTGAGATGTGTCAATATTATCTTCTGATTGTAGCATCTTTTGGCTGAAAATGAGACCACGTTTAAATTGATTAAGCAATCCCATTAAATGTAACGATATTGAACCACAATAAACATTTACTATCTGTACCAGCCAGAAAGATTAAGCTCCATTTAATGACGTGTTTGACTTTTGGCTGAAGCTGAATTAAACACACAAAGGACCAATGCCATTAGAAAGTAAAAGTGAAACTATGCAGACTTTAAACTGTCACTGCTGCAATGGGAGTAACGGGTTTAACACAACTCAGACACACCGAATACCAAGGGAGAGAGGTTTAGCCTAATCTCAGTGTCTGCTTCTTTTTTTACGAGATAATTGTCCTTTAAGAAAATATTCCCTCAACCATACTTGCTATTTCACAAACTGATAAAAACAAAATGTACGACACATATCCATCCACAAAAAACATTTTACTGATGGATGTGAATCCTCTCATTGCGTTTCAGAGCAGCGGGTATATTTTGAAAAAATATATATAATACCGTTAACTTCCTTTCGTTTAACCATTTATTGCGACACTCCATTAACAACGGTGCATAGGCACAAATAACAAACATCATAGAGATGTCACGAAGAAGGGCTCTAGCTTGAAATGTCCCAAATTATACATAGAGGACGTATTTTTTTCCTTTTAGGGCAAATGTATGGAATTTTTACGCCGTTTAACCAAACAAGCTATTTTCTGTATACTTTGTGGATGTGCAATAACTTTATTTGTTTAAAGTAAGGCTCTTAATTTCTGGTGCACATGTCTCTACGTTCAGCAGCCACATGTCCTCACGTGACAATGCACAGCACACTGGAACAGAGCCTGAGAGTTGAGAGGGGGGGGGGGAGAAGGGTCCAGACCACCTGTGCAGTCAAAATTCTTACTTTCACGTGAATTAATGTCCATGGTTAAGTATCATTCTCTAAAATAAAGAGCGAGCTTATGCCATATGTGATTTACTGGTACTGGTCAATATAAAATACAGTACAGGGTCAAGTAATTACTTATATTTTGCTGTCTGTGCACCAACAAATCACTTGGATGATTAAACTTTGACTGAAATTATATATTTTTAAAAATACATATATTGTGCCTTTGTTCAATATGACATCTAGCCAATGTGATAGTCAGTCGACTTTATGCTTGCATAACTGGCCTTCAATAACATGCTTGCATTGTAGATGTTTTTTTTTCACGCCAATGCATGAAGTCAACTGAAAGAGATACATCTTGTTAAAATGAGCATTGAGGTGGTGCTCATCTATCTTGTAACATCCACATTCCTCTGGTAGGGATGAGTCTATCCTATCCTATTGTAATTTACATTGCGCCTTAAGGAAGGTGCAAAACAAATCGAGATTTTTACAGCAGAAATGCGATGAGTTGAGGAAAAGGGCGGCAGTGCACGAATTTGTCGATGATGATGTGTGAAATTAACGATTATGAAAGTGACGACGAGCACGAACGGTTAATGATGAGGGTGATGATGATGAGGGTGATGAATGGGTACGGAATTTGGGAAAGGGGATGATGGTGTTGGTGATGGAGAAGGGAAGGGAGGATGGAAGAGGAGTTTGAGTAAGCGTGAGAAATGAGTGATTTTTCGTGGTAAGAACCACTGTTGACTTCCCTACATAGTGGTACTCGTTTTATCGACCCTAGAGAATGTGTTTAGCTCAAATCCCCAGCCAGGATTTTCACTCGCAACCTATCGATTGGAAGCCGCTCGCTGACTCTACCGCTCTCACGCTGACAAGTTACGCTCCATGGACTCGGCGCTGCTCTCCACGACAATCTTAAAGAGGCTGGGTGATCGTGCGTGCTACTGCTATGCACAAACACTGCGCAATGCTGATTTCCCTATCCAAGTTAAGAATTGTGACCGTTTTGATTTAAAGCTTTCGTGACTGCAAGGATTCATATTCTTGGTTCTTTCGATAAAGTCACGTAAAAGGGAAATAATAAAAAAATAAAAATATAAAACAATACAAATTATCACGACGTTTCGACTGCAACACAAGCAATCATCATTAGGTGTGAAATCCACAGCAATTTTCTTGCTGTGGATTTTCTTGCTTTGGATTTCACACCTGATGATGATTGCTTGTGTTGCAGTCGAAGCGTCGTGAGAATATGTATTGTTTTATATTTGTATTATTTTTATTATTATATTATTTCCCTTCTACGTGACTTTACCGAAAGAACCAAAAATATAATTGTGACCGTGTTAGAGCATTTAAATCTAGTTTAAAAACCTAGTGTCATTCATTGTTTTTTTGTACATTCATTGGATTTTACCCACATTGCGAGTGTAATTATTATCATTAGCTTTCATCACAGTTCTGCATTGTAGCTGTGTTGTGAAGGTAATTCTTATTGCTATTTTTATTTAGTTTAGAATCTATTCATAGTTGGGAGTGTAGTTCTATTTGGACGACGTCTTGACATTTTGTTATTAAAGTCGCTTTTTTAAATTAAGATTAGCATCGTCATTACCCATGCCGTGTCATAGGGTGCAAACAATATCCACGCACCTTTAGCCCTTAATATAAAGGGAGCGAGAATGTGTGGGCGAGGGGTATGGGGAGCGGTAGTGCAGTGGTAAGGACAGTGCACTATGAACCCACAGCACCTAAGTTAAATCCCTGTCTGCGGCTATAACGTCCGTTGTGAGAGGTCTTCTGACTCTTACGAAGGGATGAAGGACAATTTGTTAACTCTTACAAGTGAAATGCATTGAGATGTATTTTTAAAGTAATTAAAAAAATAATTCAAAGTGTTCCGCTAAACCTCTTAGTATCATGCCACAGTTTTCATTTCGTTTAAATTCCACGTGTATTAATTATTTACGTGCAAACTCTACAGCCAGTGTTCTACTTGAACAAACTTACTGATCACGACCACAGCGAGAATTTTCCTTAGCAAATAGCCGGCATTAGAACACTTAAAGTGGGGGAAATGGAAAAGTTGATATTTTAAACTCTTAAAAAGTATTATTTTCCCCTCAACCTTCAAACACCACCGCCTCCACCACTTTAAAAAAAATCCTCCATCAAACTGGAGCGAGGAAAATCTCGCGTGTAACCTGCAGCTCCAAGAACAGTGGCTCGTGACAGCTTCGAATGAAAGACAAACACCGCGAGTGAATTATTGTCCCATTCTCGTGCCGTGACAGTTCAGGACAAAGAAGAATCTCATTGCATGCTCGTTGGCCCGTAATTGCAAAGTTTAACTCTTCAGCTTTAAGTCACTGGCCGTGTTCACCTGTGTAAACAGTGCCATTTGGCAGCACTGCTAAGGAATTAAAATAGCATTGAAATTGTAACCCCCACTTTCGCCTCCTAACTGTATTTCCATTTGCACGTCGGAAAACGAAAACACTGCAGATTATTTTTAAATAACAAAACTTTTCCTTAATATATTTACGAGTTTTAAAGAGAACTGTTAAATATATAGAATATAAAACGCACATGCTACACAATTGCATTTCGTTCTTGTTTCACACTGTGAGCAGTTTTGCTCTGTTAGGTAGCCTGTATCGGATTTAGTACGCTAACTCACGTCTATTATAAGATCGTAGCAGCTGGCGCTGATACATCGGGAGGCCCTACAAAGTCTCGGTAGGTTTTGATGCACTTAGGCGATAACAGAGAGCCAACGATTCAGCGGGAATATTTTTGTCAGTGCCACCAAAGTGATGCAAATGCCTTCCAATGCCAACATCCCTCCCTGCGTTCTACTTTGAGTACAGGAGGGCTACTTTAAATCGAGGCCTCGCAAGGCTCTGCTCGAGAAATAAATTCTACTGACGAGGCGCAGGATTTTGTGAGGGCATTCACAGCTCAACATCAAATATGAGCAAAACGTCTAGAAAAAAAACACATTGGCAGAATTCTCCATCAACAAATACTGCCTTAGAAGTGGAATAATGCGGTATTGGATAATGTTCTTCCGCGAGGGTTCTACTCATTCTGATCAGAGAGATTAGAGAGGATTATGAGTCATATTATTTCGCAAGGCGGCTATTAATCGTTAATTTACTCGCTGAAACAATGCGAGAACGAAAGTCCCGAGGCAACAGATTCGCTGCACTTGCGAGCACATGTTGTGACTTGAACATTAGGCATTGTTTTTTTATATTTGGGAGGGGGCGAAAACGCATCATTGTTGCACAAAGCATCCCCTCGATATTACAAACACCTCAACACGTGATCATAAGATTGAGGTGCAATGCCTGGGGCACATTGTAACAAATTACGCACGCTAATTGAGCATGTGTCACACAAGTGGCAAACAGCAGCACGATGCTACGTACTAACAGGTACCCCCCACCACCCCCCGTCCCAACCATTTGTGCTCTGTGAAGGCAGTGGGAATAAGGGAGAGACAGCTTAACGTTTCTAATGAGGACAAGGTGCTCCCATCCCTAACAACAGAAGGCCACAGCCGATGTATGTGCCATCGTGAGAGCTCCTGTACTGGGGTTGGTGTGCGTGGTCTCGCAGGTAAAAGGCTTCGAACGACCTCCCGCGGGCGTTTCCTCGCCCCGTGTGTCACCCCACCGTGCGATCGGTATGGATTTAAAACGCCCAACCCCGTCAGCTCTACACAAAGCGTCAGCTGCGCATTCAGCCCAGAGACGCAATCAAGCGGTGGAGCGGAATACGTGGAATTTTCAACAGCAGCAGCAGCAGCAGCAACAACAACAGCAACAAGAATCCTTCGCACGCCACACCTTGGTGGTGAGTTTTTTTTTTGTGGCGAACAAGCGGTGGTGTTGTGGCGGTGGGTGACGCGGGGGTTGGGGGTGACGCTTTGCGGCGCGGGGCGTCAATGGAAACAATGCTCTCCTCCAAAAGCGTTCGGTGGGGCACCTCCACCCCCCCCCCACTCCGCTTCTGTTGCTAAATGAAGCGGCTCCCAAGCAACTGGGACAAACTGCATCGCAACCGGCCGAGGTGTGTGTCAAGCCGCTAGGAAGGCCACCCCCCTTCCGTGTCGCAACCGTAAACAAAACAGCAAAAAGGGCCAGGTGACGCTTTCAGACTCTCAGCATTGCCCCAGTGACATTTTTTTTCTCTTCTATTAAATAAGCATAAGCACGTGAATCATGAGCGCGTGTGTCACGGGGAAAGCTGTGCTCGTGTGTGCGTGCGTGCCCACCGCTATGGGGGAGCGGTGGCTTAGCGGTTAGCGCACTGCGCTACGAACCCGGCGAGCCGAGTTCGAGTCTGGCTCAAGGCCAACACCCGTGACGATTATTATCTGAGTCGGTCTTGGGCCTCTTCCCCCCCCCCCCCAGGTCAACCTGGTGCCGTGTGTTCAACATCGCCACTGGGGAGACAAAGGCGGCCGGGCGTCGTGTTGGCCACCCATCCCCTCGTGTGCCGTGCCGGCCTTCATAGGCTGCTGCTTGCTGACAGCACTTGCCCCAACAGTCTGTTAAAGGCTACACGGGGGATCTTCTTCTTTGTCAATGTTGGGCCACGCACGTGCAACACAGCAAGGCATTTACTGTACAGAGTCTGAAAATGTCAAAGTGCTTTTAAATGCGCCATTAGAATGGTGCCAGAGAGGCTAGATTAACATCGTTCCCCACGCATTAATCCGCACGGGGTAAAAGTTGCCGCTAGTTATTTATTAATATGTCGTTTTGTTGCGTGAGCAGGAGGATTTGAAAGAGGAGGCGACGTGAAGAGGAATTAAATGAGTGGAATCCGTTCATCATTAGCAGCTTGCCTTTACATTGGAATAACACACGCAAATAAATAAATAAATATTCCATTGAGCACCCCCTTTATTCTATTTTACTGCAGGCAAGCAGTCGCAGCGTGGCCACAACAGCATGGCTACAGCACACGTTTGCAATTTGCGTGCATGTACAATGAACAAATGCAAAAACTTTTTTAACACATTCCTGCGGAGGGAGCTGGTAGGAACGTTGGGTTGCTCGGTCAATGGCCAGGGTCAACGGCGGCGTGGTGTATTCCGCAAATATGCTCGACTGAGGGCGGGCACAAGCGTGCGTGAGTAGGTTAAACGTTGAGTTTTATAAGGGCATCACGGGGTGACCAGCCCCTCCCCACCCAGCCCCACCCCTCCCACCCCCCACCCAGCCCCACCCCTCCTACCCCCCACCCAGCCCCACCCTCCCCACCCAGCCCCTCCCCTCCCTCCCCTCTCCACCCAGCTCCACCGCTCTCATTTTTGGATGCACGACGGACGGACGGACACAATAATCCCCTGTGGGCTGGTGTAACCAGGAGGTTCCTACGAGTAAAAAAAATATAATTTAAGCCCACTTCTTTTGTAATAATACAATTAAAAATGTGATACTACGTTGACAGTCGTGCATAGGTACAAATAACACAAACTCAACACATGCGTCGGGCAATGGATCCTCATCGCAGCACAGCGAACGCATTCCTGTACTATGAACGCACCTCTCTTGGGCTATTGAAGTAGGGTCATTGCCCGAGACGTCGCCTATTGTAGATTTTGATTTCGTTCGCCACGGGGCGTCCGAGTTATTGGCGAGCCTCTTGAGATTTGGTTTTCCTTTGTGCAATAATTGTTTCCCAACTCTCCCTTCATGGAAAAGGCATCACCTTGAGTGGCTTAAGGCTTTGTAACGATCCCGTCGCGAGCAGCCTGTGCCTTGTCAGCCCTTTTGCAACCCCCTGGCTCTGGCAAACTCCACCATGGCAACAACCCTGGCGCTGCGGGCAATGGCAGGTCTCGCGACACGCCTCCAGGGAGCCGCAGCTCGAGGGCAGATGGGAAGCGTCCTGTTGAATGTGCCCTTGGGGAGGACCGGCTTCCCGTGGAAGGTAGCCGCGGTCACAACGGACACACAGTGGAAGCATTTCCATGTACGAACTTAAATAATTAGGATGAGAGGAGGGGGGGATTTATTTAAAAAAACATGCAAAACAAACCCCTCCCCTCGATGAAAGCTGGCATGAAGTTGAAATAGATTTTATGAGTAATTTGTATTTTTTTTAAGTTAAAGGTGCAGCCCTGCAATTGCCTTCACTTGAGTGTGCTCCATGTAAAAGCCCCTCTCGAGGCTATGGTTGGCCTCGCTGTTTCGCGCTGGCCAGATGTCTTGGGAGAGGTGGCAGTGCCCATTGGCTAATGGCAGTGGAGCCTTTTAAGGAGCTTGCTTCATTGTTTCAACTGCCGTGCCGGGAGATTGAATCAAAGTCACACCATGGCAACAACCCCGTTTTATTTACAGTGTTATACTACTCGCTGGGCTTAAAATATCTTAGATGATTGGTTTGACTGCAATTCGTGATGCATCAGTGCTCTGCAAACTCCGAAATTAAATAACGTTCAGACATTTTTGAAATGGCTGTGAACATTTTCCGTTGCCTGCACAGTTCATAAAAAAAAAAGATTTAATGTCAATTGAAACGGTAACCCGTTACGCTGTACCCGCCCCTTCGCAGTATGGTTAATATGCATAAGTGGCGTCCCAAGGATTTCCCTCAATTTATCCACAGAACAAATAATTCAAAGAGAGGCCGACGTGAACACCGTGATACGTCGTGAACTAAAAAATAAATGGATACCGGTCCTACTTTCATGAATGAAACAGATACTTTAAATATCGTTGTTCCTTCGAGTGTGGTTTACATTCATGGGCGGGGGAAAAATAACTCATGAAAGAAATCATAAATCATGGATTTGCATTTAGCAGTAACGTAAAGATTGGCTGAGCATATCTGGTGCTGCAAGGCAAAAACTAAGGTTTAGTAAGCCTCACTGTGAGCTGCCAGTCCTAAAACCGGCTCCACCACAACTGAACGATCAATTGCACAACTAAATCACTCTGGGAATATCACAGTACTGAATTGCCCCGCGACCGCTTTGTCCTCATCTCTGAATAGTTGTGCAACACGGGCAGTGAGCAAAGTATTCAACATTTTTAACAATCAATTGCGGTTCGCATATGTGCAGGCGATGAAATATTCCAAATCACAAATCACCAAGCAGTCCGATGCTTCTAATTGCGCAGCCGCTTGAAGTTTGCTTGCAGTGGACAACCGCCCGTAATCGATTCGATCACACCCAACCAAATTATAACTTGTTGACCCGGCCCATGTTGGACATCTGTGAAAAAGAGCTTCATAGCTCGTCGGATTCCTCCTACTGCAGTCCAAATATTCTGATTTAGATCGCTCGGGGCCGGACCCGGCTTCATGAACCAAGCGTGAGAGAAAGCCATCAGCTCGGGGAGAGATGTTGGACTCTTTCCTTCCACTCCACCTAAACGTCTTTATAAAATGCCCCAAAAAATACCGTTGCCAGTACTCGGACGCTGCGCTGCAGTTGTGGCCAAAGTATACGTGAATGTCAATTCACAAACAAGCCGAACGTACAATGAAAACGAGAACGGATTTTGACAATGAAGGAAAAAAATTGCATTCTACTTTAGCAAACGAATGAAAGATTTGGGGAGGGGGGGGGTTAATGATGTCCACGCCTGTGCTTGGGGGAAAGTCACCGTGGCCTCGTGTTTGGCCCCAGCGAGTGCAAGGCCAGCCCCTGGGTTCGTTTCAAAACACTAGCCAAACAAATCTCTCTCGCGTCGCGTGACAAGTGATTGGAACTAATTATTTCCTCAACAGCACAAAATGTTGCTGAGAAGGTCAAGGACGTTAGCCTTCAACAGGTGCTCCAGAACACGGCCATTCAATGGGGGTTGTGGCTGCTTTGGCCGAGTGTGCCAAGTGGAGCGAGCAAGGGCCCCCCCTTGTCCACATAAGCAGTGCTCATGTCATCTTCTTGGTGCTTTCGGTAAAGTCACTAAGTCACTACGTGACTTTACCGAAAGAACCAAGAAGATGAATCCCTGCAGTCACGAAAGCTTTAACTCGAAATTCAGTGCTCATGTCTTCAAAATTATTTCGTTTACTCAGTAAATCAGTAAAGCAGAGGTAGCCGGCTTACCGTTGCCGTAAAGTTGTTTACTTATTCATCTCGGCAAAGCCTCACCGAGCCTGAAGACTACATTTCATAAAGGTGCCGTTTTGGGATGTTTAACCGATTCCATTCATGGGTGGTGGCATGTGGGGAGGAACACGGAGTTCCCGGAGAAAACCCACCGTGCATACGAGGGGGTGGCACACAACAAGCCCCACACAGATAGGCGGAGGCGAAGCCAGTTGCTACCACTGCACCGCTGCCTCTTGGCTGTCGTGAGAGGCGAGTTATGATTTGAATATTCCACGTGCCTCTGTCGTCGACGGTGCAAGAAGATCCTTTGCCGGTTACGTTCACAAGTGCAGGAAGCACAGCGTGCGGAATTGCTTACCCAGTGTAATTGAACATCTCTTGAGACTGACTCCCGGAACTTTGACAAACCTCATCTTCATTCCACCACGTAACTTTAAATTGCAGAGAAAAAAACATTGTGTAACCTCCAAGATCCTGCCACTGGCTTAACCGTCTCAGTTCAGTGACAAGATCATTACTGTGCTAATGTGCAAACTAGGCTGATGAGATATAGTGCCTGAATCTATTTAAACACGATAAATGGATCTCTCAAACAAGTGAAAAACTTTGAGCCCATTACTCGGAGCAAGTTTTCCATTCAACCCTTCAAATTAGGTTGAAGTGGAAAAGAACTGCCATTAAATATATAATGTCTCAAAGTTGTCGCATATGAACGCAATAGCCATGCCTCATGGTGCGGCCTGGAGAGCAGTACTGGCTGCTGGCCCATGCCACCTGACTCTTCGCACTCATTGCCCTGTGCTTTCTGCATGGGTCCCAGACACTTCAACCCTATCAGCAATCACTAAGAGAACATGGGTCAGGTCGCTTGGGGGGGGGGGGGTCCCCCATTCACTGCCGGTGCCAATTAGAGAGCAGCGGATGTGTGCCTGGCCTGGGATTTGAAACAAGGCCGCTTGGGGCTAACACTGCAGTGCAATAGCCGCTGCATTGACAATGTTGCTAAACCTGAGCCTCTTGAAGATAAATATTTGAATTTATTTACACAATAAAACAAAGATCCCTTGTGTAAGCCACACGGGCTGTTGGAGCAAGTCCTGGTGGCTACAGCACCGAAGAAAGCTGCCATGGGGCACGCATTAGACGGTGGTGTGGCCGGGAAAAAAACATGACGCCTTTGTCTCTCCAATGCTGATGTGTACACACTGCATCAGATACCCACCTAAGGCTGAGTTGACCTAGGGGCGAATCCACAAATGTTGCATATATATTCGCCACTGATGTTGAGCGGGAATCAAACCTGGGTCGTAGAACAGTGAGCTACGAAACTACCACTCCCCAATACCACTTCATCATGAATATAAACATGCACACTGTGCCTTGACCCCATACTAAACCTATTTTTGTAAAATTGCAGTCCACAACATAACTTACGTTTGATTATTTTTCAAAGCGTGTACCACCAGCAGGAGCTTAACAGCTTGCAAAGTAAAAAGAAAATACGGTGTCGAGAATGTTACCGTGTTACCGAAGCTCATAGCTTTTACTGGCCGTGTTGTTACTGGAAACATGCCCAGTGCCGTGAATATTCAGTCAAACACCTTCACTTTGCTGAATCAACAGGATTCTAATTTATTCCAGTCGACAAAAATAGTATTAGGACATCAACCATCCAGAAGGCCACGAATCTTTCTGCGTTTTCTTAATGACCGTAATTCACGGTGAATGTGTAAATAAAAATGCAGGAAATTGCACGCATCAATCACACAACGTCTAAATAATGAGTAATAATAAATTGTAAGTAAAACAATCATCAAAATGGAGAAATATGCTTTACAGCTGGTTAGGAGGGTCGTCTGTAAAATACGATTCAACGTGACGGACGGCACGTGACGACGGCACGTGATGACGGCACGTGTTGCAGTAACTGCTGCCCCCCCTGGCAACGTGGTTGTCACAAGGCCAAACTAGCCGGAGCAAGTGGTTCCCAAGGTACCCCATGGAATATATTTCATGCAGAGTATGGTGACGGTTAATTTACCGCTCGAGAAAAACAAACAAGTAAAATAAATACATGATAATTTAAAAAGAAATGGAAAAATGTGTTCTCTCCGTAAAGGACGCCGACCAAATATGGAATACATTTTGAAATTTCAAAGAGCTGCGTCTCATCTGAAGGCGCCCTTGACCGTACCGAGACAACATCTTTGGACACATGAAACAAACAAAAAACTATTTTTTTCAAGTCAATGTTAACATCGTTGCCTGGAAATCTACTTCATCGAGACATTACGGATTTTTTTCCTACATTTAATAATTGCAGATCGCCAACTAAAGTTGTTGCAGCTGTACTTGGTGACATCTAAGATTGAGACCTTTCTTGATACTGTATTGAAGCGACATGTAATGCATCGAAATGCAGCGCTCGCTTGGATTTTATTTATAACATTTTATTCAGCAGATTTTGACTCGAAAAACGTTGGCCCATCTGTGGCACATGTTAAAGCGTTACTTGGAAATGAGAGAAAAAAATGTCCCCAGGAACGTTTTCATCAGTGGAACACACTTCCAGTTGTAACATTAGCCAGCGCGTTACTCCGCAAACGATGCCTTTGGCATTCATCCAGCCGTAAAGTTTGATACAACCGCATCACGTAACGAGCCTGCATCGGGCTATGCTACATTTAAATGTGCGAGCCAGAAAGATGTATGATGCTGTATCTTAAGGACCGGGGGGGGGGGGGGGATTAGTCTGATGACAGATTCCCACGATCAATGATTTTTCACGTTCCCCTGCAAACAGAGTCTTGACACCCAGTGGCTTATCGGCCGGCAGATCTTCCATCACTCCCTTTAATGCCGTGTTATTTAGCATCTGTTATCGGGCAAGTGGTGACAATGATCATATTTTTTTCTTCCCCCGGGAGATCTAATGCGCGTCTGCGTCCACACACCTGCAGAATTGTTTTCCTTGTTACCTTATCGTCGGTGCCGAGTCATGAGCGAGGAACGTAAATCGTTTCCAGGCGTTTCATGTAACAGATACCTGGAGACATCCATCCGATAATGGAAATTAACTTGCAGTGTAAGGTTTGACTTTGACCTCGGACTGAATCATCCGCAATGCGCCTCGCGCCGTCGTAGCACAGAAGATGAGCAGGCTTGATCCTGGATTGTGCAAGGGTGGGCGACCACCATGCATACAACAGGTATGGAAGGTAGTGTTGGCGGCAGAGGGCAGTGTACTCTCGCCTTGGCCAACTTGCGCTGACCAGCGTGGTGAAGTAAGGTCAAATAAGCGTCACTGCGTGCACGTATGTATGTTGAACTTCTTTCACACCGTACGTATCTAACCGCGGTAATCGTAGGTGTGTGTGTGGGGGGGGGGAAGGACAACAAACTACACACAAAAACGGTGCTAAAGAAATAAGTTTTAAATCTAGATGTTTGCATAGTTTTGGGAGGCCCACACCCAGCAAACCCCTCAACAAATGGGTCGTACAAGTTTGTGCTGAAGCATTTGATTTTTTTTTTTTACAAATATTTGTGCTGGATTAACGATTCTGCAATCCAAACAAATAACCGGCAGATATATTTGAGTAACAACAATGCATTGCTGTGTGATGATGCATCTGATAATTTGCCCATAAATTCTATTCAAGTTTGGGATATAGCTGTGAGAATTCGTTTTAACCTGCACGGAGAAAATACATCTTAAGCCACTATCCATCATTTCACTGTCACATTTTGTTCATCAATGCTTTTCATTCTTCTGTTTCTGGCTAACGTCAGAGAGAGCTAGGTGGCTTTTAACTCCTATTCTTGACCTATTTCTAGCAACTCACATTTTTCCCAAAACATCTAAAAAGTCAAGGAGGCTTAAAACAGCTAAAAACTACCCGCACTCACTCACTCAAACAGTTTGCTGATAGATGCTCACACTTGGGCACTGAGATCTCTAATGAAAGCAAGCACTAATTCATCAAAATTATAGCAAAAATATGTCAAAGCACACACGTACACACAAGCATGCAAAGGTCCCCTTATATGGCCATGCATGTTGTTGAGGCGAGTGCTGTTAACGAGCTCCCATGAAGGATGACACGGCGCAGGAGGAAGGTGGTTGTGACCAGAACCACCTTCATTCACCACGTGCGGCTGGGAATTGAAGTCGTGAATCACTGCGACACGATCCCCGCGTAGGAAGACAACGATCCCACGTAGAGTGTAGACACGCAGACCACCAAAGGGCAAACGACGTTTGAGGGAAAATGCCGTCAGAGAGCGCCTATTAAGGTCAGCACGGTGTGCAAGCGAGATTTTAAAAACGTATCCGATGTTTCAAACTGCCACGCCTGGAGATTGAATGGTAACAGTGACCGGTATGAATAACCATTATACATTGGCTGAACTCCAATGTGCAGTGTAATATAATGAATCGAATTGTATTCCTGCCCGTGTTTCACCCAATAAAATCTTATTTGGGCCACCTGTCTCCTGGAAGAGGATCTGAAATAGGTTTATTGATCGTTACAGATCCCAGGCACTCCTCCAAATGCTTGCAGCCTTTTGGCTGAAACGATGTAAAAACTTCGAACGTGTCTGCATGGAACTCACACATGCCGGCCGCAAATACAACCCATCCAAAACAGAATTTATATGGTAGGTTAAAAAAAAAATCTTGAAGGATGTTATTTCTAAAAGCATACTTGCCTGCATGGAAATATGCACTTGCAAGATATATACGTTAAATGCAAGAATATAAAATAAAAGACAGATGGCAGACTTCTTTTTTTTTTCGCCCTTAGCACTACTGCGCACCGCAGAAGCAACCTTTTGGCTACGCTACTCAAGGTGTTGCTAACCGTATTAAATTAGATCTGAATTTCTGGATCTGAGAAGCAAGGAGGGATGCCACTGTTTTTTGCACTCTGTGACAAAGGAGGCAACTGCCTAAGTCGTTGTACCACCCTAGTGCAGCACGTACTACTACAACACACTACTGTGCATGTCGAGCATCGGTTCGTGAATTGTGACAATTCGTCGACTCGCCAGCACACGAACTGTTCAACCTCCTGCCATCCACCCAGAGAAGGCCCCGTGGAACGTCCGACATGTACTGACCTGTGTGGGCAGGTAAATGGACCCGAAGAATTGAATGCGCTCGAGAGGATCTCCACGGTGGAGATGGAGCGCTGAGATCAATTCGTGTGCAGGTGCTAAGGCGGATTATTACATAGCAGGGTCGTGAAAGGAGGAGGCGACGGTTTGTGGAGGCCTTCATCCAGCAGTGGATTGACCATGGCTGCTTCTGATGATGATGATGATGACGAAGATGTAAAGCAAGTCACCTATTTCTTGGGGTATAATGATGTGACCAACAAACCACAACAGGAAAAAAAAATACACTTTAATATGTTCTAACAGTTGAAAATCAGATAGGTTTTCTGTGGTCAAGACCTTTGGCAGCCGATCTTAGCATCAACCACGATGCCATACAATGTGCATGAGCTGTGGTCTCATATGCATCCTGCAGATGAGCCACGGTTAGAGCAGTGGAGCGTTAGTGCCAATCGCCCGCAGTGTCCACAGCTGAGTCTTTGGAACAACGTTCCCCGTCAAAAAATACGTAAATATTCAATGCTTAGAAACTCTTGCGACCATATGAGGAGCAGATTTATGATTTAAAACATTTTCCATCATATGTCAGCTGGCTATACAATGTCCCCCCCCCCCCATATTTCATAGCCAGTCGCCTTTTATTTTTAAATAAACATTTACCCCCCCCCCCAAAAAAAAATCTTCCTTTTTTTCTTTTCTTTGGCAAAGAATGTTATCCCCTCTACTCTACTTTTGCAGCAGCAGCAGCTGTAAAGACTTTTGGCCTGCCAAAAAATGACACCAAACAGGCACCCATTGAAGACTTGTTTCAGACATGCGGAATTTACTGTCCAATTCTAATAGCACCCTGCCAGCCAACAGACCGTTGCGCTATACATTCGTTTCAGCGATAGAGAATGGGGCCTTTGGAGCGGTCTTGTTTGCTTCTTGGTAGGTCCATGGTAGTGTGCCGTTTTAATTAGCAGCGCTCAACGTGCAATCCAGATCTGGCTAAATCTCCCGGCACGCCAGTTGAACTAATGGTGCAAGTGTTTTTTGAAACACCCGTCCCACACGCCCGTGTCCACCCAGCGGTATATAAATATGAAGTGATCACTGGCCGAGAGCGATAGCTGGCTGAGTGCAATGTCGACAGCGGTGACTGGGAGGAGACAGCTCAAGACGGGTCCCTGCGGAGATCCTGCATGCTCAACCGACGACGTCGAACTAGCTGAAAGCCGCCACGTGACCGCAGCTGCGAGTGGAGAGCAGCACCTAAGGCCCCTTTCACGTGGCACTGCATCGCCGTCATCTTTCACGTGCGAGCTCCGCATTCACTTCTGTGCCACGCGGACCGCACGGATCTAATGACCTTTGCACGGGCAGTCATGATCGATCTGACGAGACGGTGAACGGATTGCAACCGCGGTTTGATTCGGTGGGCAGGTCGCAATGTGGTGGGGAAAAGTGTGGGCAATTCCCACAGCTTCCAAGTCACCTTCTAGCCAGCATAGAAGAGTTGGGCCCCTCCAGAGCTGAGGCCCTCCCGCCAGGGGTT